>OX579635.1:44921952-45143457 GCA_951230915.1 Antitrichia curtipendula
ACTACGGCACAAGGTTGAGAGTCCGTCGATTTCCACCAATCAGATTTCAGAAACTCAAAAATTTGGCCTCTCGAGCCTTCATGCTAGGAAGCACAATCCGAAGGTTGTTGCCCTCAAAATTGACAATATGTCAGAATATTTATTCCATATCGACGGACTCTCGACCTGATTTTGGGTCGAGCAAAAATGGGAACCCAAACTCTAGTCGAGAGGCCGTCAAATTTTGAAAAAATAAAATTCAAAAATATAAAAGACTGAGAAAATCTCAGCCGTTAGATCTTGGTGGACTGTTTTTGCAAGGCAGCAAGTAGGATGCACCTTCTTCTTTTCTCTCTTTCTCTCGTATTTCTTGATAGAGATCTCTCAATTTTTTTGCAGTTATTTGTTGCTTGTTAGCTCTCTCATTTTTTTTGCAAGCAGAGAAGATGGACAATTTTTCTCAAAACCCTTTCTTAAATTGTAGCCAACTGCCTTTGATGGGGTTGGAAATTTTTTTGGCTCCAATTTCTTATGGAGCATTTCAACCCTTTTCAACTCAAGTTAGAAAGAATAGAAGAGAAGAGAGTCAAGAGGCAAATGGTGAAAGAATAGAAGAGAGGGTTGTTGAGGGAGGCGATTGTGAGATTATAGGGTCTTCCAAAAAGAGAGTTGCTCTTAAGCAAAAGAGTGTTTCAAAGAAAAAAGCAGCTCCAAAAAAAAAGACAGCAGTGAAAATTGAAAGAAAAGGAGAAGGAGAAGAGGCAAATTGAATGTGGGAGGACTCGGAGGTGCTTCAATTGATTGCGTTGAAGGGGGAGATGGAGCTTGAATTTGTTAGAAACGGCAAAAAACAAGGTATAAATTTTTTATCCTAATTTGAATTTTTTTGCAAAAGGTTTTGGATTGAGGAGTAAGGCCCTAAAGGTCTTTGCCTTCGCGCCCGTGCCCGGCCCCCACGGCCCTCCTTTCCCCCCATTGTATATGCAAATGTTGTGTCGCCGGTGGGATTTGAAACCTACTCTCCACCATCACAATGGAGAGACTTTGCATAGTATGGACAACCCTCCACCTACTTCCTTCCCTTGATGAATGACTCCTTCATTCCTCATTTATATCTTCCATAGTCTTTGTTTCACAGTGAAAGCAAGTGCTGTAATTGTTCTTTCAATGCCAGTTTTGACTCCTTCTTCATTTTTTTTCAGTATTTTGCTTGTAGGAATTGATACTTGGATAAGGCTTCATGCTAAAATGTTTGTCATGCTACCTAAGTTCAACCACACTGCTGCAACATGCCGTAAGAAGTTCAAGGCCATTTTTTATTCTTACAAAGAAGACAAAATGGCCAATGGCATTTCGGGCAATAACTGGCAAGAGAGCAAATTTTATGATGCTCTAGATCAATGGTACCACCAGGCCGGGTAAATCATGAAGCATGTTTCGACTACAACCACGGATAAAGTACAAAGTCGTGGAGAGTGCACCATCTCCAACAACCACTTCCACTAGAAGAAAATGAGGGGTTTTGCGACTAGAAGAACAACTGGATTTTGAGTTGCTTCGGACACTTGCGACTGGTGCTAATTTGGAGAGCCGTAGTTGCAGTGGACAAGTCGCATGTGGATTTGTAGTCACAAAGGACAATGGCATTGTTTCTCATTCAACAGTCTACTTGGAAGTTTGTCGATGAACTTTTTTGACATGGTTGCTTATGTGGTATTCACTGCCACGTGAGTTCGATCACTCAATTGATGAGTTGTGCGACTTGTTGGCGACTCATCTGCGACTTGTTGGCGACTCATATGTGACTTGTTTGCGACTTATTTGTGACTTGTTTGCAACTTGGTTGTGACTTAGTTGTGACTCATTTGCGACTTGTTTGTAACTTATTTGCGACTTGTAGATTTTAAAATTCTAATCTTAATGATTTGTAGATTTTGGATATCACAACTCTAGCTTCTATTTTAGATTTCAAATATTTAAATTTAAAAGATTTCACTGGTTTAGGAAATTATATAATTTAAGAAATCTTGGATTTTTACAATTTGTAGAAATCTACAAATTGTTAAAACCTACAAATTGTAAAAATCTACACCTAATAAAAATCGTAAAATTCTACTAAGGGAGTTCATTACATAAGAATACAACAACTTACAAGTCTTATATGTCTAACCTAATGGTACCCTTGACAATTGATATGGGACAATTGCTATAAGACAAATAATCGGGAAACAAATTAGAAAACGACTAGAAAATGACTACAAAACAACCAAAAGAATTCTAGAAAATTCTAGTTGTTTTCTAGTCATTCTCTAGTTGCAATCTAGTCACAGAGAAGCTCTGTATTAGTGTAGGGTTACAAGAGTGTAACACAGTTGTCATTTACAAATTCTAGTTGTTTTCTAGTCGAACTATAGTTGTTTTCTAGTTGTAGTCTAGTTGTTTTCTAGTCAAACTATAGTTGTTTTCTAGTCAAACTATAGTTGTTTTCTAGTTGAGCTCTAGTTGTTTTCTAGTTGCAATCTAGTTGTTTCTGGTTGAGCTTTAGTTGTTTTCTAGTTGTTTTCTAGTCAAATTCTAGTCATTTTGTAGTTGCAGTCTAGTCATTTTCTAGTCAAACTATAGTTGTTTCTAGTCATTTTCTAGTCGAATTGTAGTCAAATTTAGATAATATGCGATTGTGGTTTGCCACAGTGGACTCCACAATGCATAGAGTTGTCCATATTAACAACGTGATGAAAATTGGATGTAGAATACCTCACAATAATTCAAATTGCCAACTCTATTACAATCCTGTAACTTTACACTTCATTCTGCAACTACTTTGCGACTAAACAACGTAGTTGTCAAATTTGGTGCAAATAGAGAGGGTTACAGTCGCAGGATAGTTGCATAGGACACTTAGTCGATGCTTAGTCGCAGTTAGCCGGTTGTAGCGGACACGTTTTTCTTCTAGAAAGAGTAGATTAGCAATTTGATCGGTTGATCTAGAGTATGCTACTCCTCATCTAGGCTACAATCATCGTCATCTTCCATACAGTTTTCAAACTGAATGTCTAAATTTCTAGCCAAATAACCTTTGTAAAAGGTCTCAACTAGCAATAGATGAACTCGAGTTGAATCTGCCAACATGCTCCTCATTTTTTCTTGTCGCTTTGCCTTTGTTTCTTCACATGCTAGATTTTCTTCATTTTTTATGTTTTCTTCTTCTTCCGGTTCTATGAATGCAGTTTCTTCACTTTCTGAATTTTTTTTTGGAGTTCCCTCATTTTCCGCAATGATGCTTCCAAAGAATGGAACATATCGATTCCTACAATTTTCCTAATGACATATTGCTTTCAACTTGCAGCTCTTTTTCTACTTCTTTAGCCCAGTCCATAGAAAATTCATCTTTCTCTAGAATGCACAGATTGTGGAGACATAGAGATGTCGTAACAACGTCAGGCACATTTCGAAGTGGCATGTCAATTCTTTTCAACAGTATGCGCCATCTTCCTTTCAGAATTCCAAATGCCCTTTCCACAGCCATACGGGGGCTTGATTGGATAAAATTCTAATGTGCTTTTTGTCTAGGCAATCCTTCTCTTTTTCCCTTGAATGGTGAGTAAAACCAAGGTCTTATAGGATACGCAGCATTATCAATGAATTTATAAGGTAAAAAAGCACCTCTCATAGTCTTTTTTCCAATTTCTAATTTCTGAAATAAGTCCCAATCATGAATCCATCCAGCCCATCCAAAATCATAGTCCCAAAATTTGCAATCAACATCTACAACTCCTTGAAGCAAATATAAATAATATCCTTTTCAATAATAGTATGCGACAGGGTCATGAGATGGTGCCATAATAAGAATGTGGCTACCATCTATTGCCCCTAGAATAAGCGGAATACCATGTAGTGCTTCAAACCCCTTGGCTATTTGTTTCATCCAAGCAAGATTTGTTTTTTTTAAAACCAATGGTCTCAAATGAATCCTAATAGCTTCACAACAATCCCTCACAATGATAGAAATTGTGCTCAATCCTACGCCAAATAAATCACCAACCGTTTGCAATGAATTACCTGTATCTAATCAAGAAAGAGTTATTGCAATCCTTCGCTCCACACTAATACTTTCTCTAAGATGTGTATCCTTCTTCTTCAAAACAGGCCCTAAAAGGACACATAGATATTGAAATGTAGATGGACTCACCCTCATCCGCTTCCAAAAATCACCATCTGAAAATGACCCCATAAGTGTATGTTCTAAAAAAACTCCATATCTTGGAATTTTGCCAACGTGTCCTGTGAAAATTCACCCTACGTCCTTAGGCAATAAAAACTGCCATCATCATCATTTGGGCATTTTGTTCAAAAATTGCAAGTTTTCGCAATGCCAAAATGCCTACAATGACATATTTTATGACCATGAAAACCGAAAATAGAGCAAGAATGTGTTCCTTTCTAGAATCCATGGTTAAAAAAGGTGAGAGAAAAATTTCAGAAATTGTAGGATTATTCATATGAAAAATTGTGGATACAAGCCAAATCATATGGTATGGGTTTGGACTTTGGACTTGGCCTTTGGAGACTTCACACTATGGCCGGCCATGTTGAGAGGCCGTGGGAGTTCATTGCCAAGGGCTTGGACTTTGGGCTTGGCCTTTGGAGGCTTCACACTATGACCGGCCAAAGGCTCAAAATCCTATCATTTATTGCCCATTTCTTTGGACTCTCACCAAAAGTTTGTCCACTCAATCCCACGGCCTCTCAACTTGGTCGGCCATAGTGTGAAGCGGCCCTAAGGAGGTTTGCTATTTATGGTAGAAAAGTTCATTATAGTAAGAAGATCCCATAATAGACACCCAGGGAATGATCCTATTATAGATTCTTTCAACAAATGAGATTTGGGCTACAATCAATGTCTTACATGATAGTAATGGAGTGAATAGTGACCCCATTAGGAACTTCTAACTTTTTAGTGTAATTTAATTGTAGAAAATGACTACTTTAGGCCTACTATGTTAAAAACTATTGTGATTGCTTAGGCGTGTATGATAACCATTATGGATACAAATTTTGTTGATTTGGAGATAGTCTAGAGACTCTTTTGGGTTGTGATGAAGTGAACAATTAAAAAAATCATAGCAAATTCATACTTTGCCAAAAAAAAATATAATTTCAATTGCTCTTGTTGTTTCTCACACCTGTCTTTATGTGGGAAAAAAGGTTCAACAATGGCATGGGGGCAAACTCTTAATTTTGACTACAATTGGTTCTTTTACCTTATGTGATTTTAGGAGCGTGAGCCCATAAGCCTAGAAGTCTATACACCTACTATTTTATAGGCATATACATTATAGAACCCTTCTATGATTATAGTGTAATTGTGTTGTAGATTCCTATATTATAGGTGTCTATATTATAAGCACCTTCAATGGTTGTAGGATATCTACTGTTATATATGCTCCAGGCTCACATGAATGCATTTTCAGGCTCATACACTAGCATCATTGAAAGATAGGAGGAAGAGAAATTGAAAAAAAATTGATATTTTTTAGCGCATTGCCCAAAATTGAAAATGAAATCCTTATTTTTTAGTTTCAATCATACAAAAAATTTGTAGAATAATATTAAAAATTACTGGAAAAAATTTAGTCCATTTAACCCTATAGATTAAAAGATTAAATGACTTTTGAAGTAAGAAAAAAAAACTTTTTCATTCTTATGAAATGGGGTCAACAAACTTTGGACTCTATTGGAGTAAAGTTTTTACTCTTGGTGAATTTGCATTTCTCTACTACTGAGTTCTAAATCTTGTTAAGTAGACTCATGAAAAATTGGAGAAACAAATATGGAGTCTAGGTTATTCTAAACCTTTGTGCAATGCAAGGAGGTTAATTTAATTGGAAATACACTAGTCATTTTTTGATGATTTCTTGTGTAGTGAAGAAATTTTAATGTTTGAAATCCAAATAGTAAAAAATTGAAACAATTTTTGGAATATGTGGGAAAAATTTCAAGAACTTGACTTCATCAATTGCAAGATTTTAGGACTTGAAGTTAGAAGAAATTTTTTTTTCTCAAAACCATCCCAACATAGCTAACAAAGTTTGACTAATCTTAGAATGAGATTTGAGAACTGAATTTATTTATTCTGCAATTTCATACCATGTTTTAGGAGTTATATACTTACATATTTGTCAAATTTCAAAAGTCAATGAGGATTTTAGCAAAAGATGCCCCAAAGATGTCCAAAATACCCAAATTTTTCAAGCAACATACACTTTAAGAAATCCGCGTTTTAGATGACAAGTTGAAATCTTTTAAAATGGATTTTAGATGACATCCAATGCAACAACTCATGTTCTATGTCAACAAAAATTTCCAACGTAACATCAATGTTGACATAAAAAACATAGATTGTTGCATTGAAATTCACCTAAAAATTCATTTAAAAAAATTTGGGCTTGTCACCTAAGATGCAGGTTTTTTATAGTGATAACTTTTGATTTGGACATCCAATCCAAATTTTTTTCTTTGTTCCCATGAAGGGGGTGAATGTTCCCATCTTGTGACAAAACTTTGAAAACATTCATTAAAAATTGATTTTGTATGATCCTACCCAAGTTTTCAAGTATCCGTTGAATAGACATTTGGACCTTAATAAATTAAGATGCTCATAAAAAATCCACAAGATTTGCTAGTTTGATTCCATGCATTGGCTACAATGAGATCCCAAGAATAAAGACTCTAAAAACCTCATTTGTCCCCAAACAAATAATAGGAACCAAAAATCAATGAACAAAAATTCACGCAAAAATCAAAACAACAATAAATTAACTGTAAAATGCCTAAGGAGACGAATGTTGACTTTTGGGTGATAATAAAAACTTGTTGGAGGATGCAAATAAAAAAATTCCATCCAATTTTTTTGTGTGGTCTACTTGTTATATGTTGAAAATATCATCCTGATTGTCTTGCATGTTTTGTATGAATTTGGATGTGTGAACCATGAATGACGACTTGTAGTATATTTGACAACTTTTAGACCCTCACACTAGACTTGAATTTCACCCATACAAATGATTTTTTTAACATTTGATGCCAACTCTTGAAATGAAGAATATCAAGTCTAGTTTTGACTTCAATTTGAAATTTTCAAAAATTCCAAAAAAATGAATATTTTGTTATAATCAAATCTAGGTCTAACAAATTTCTATTTATAAAATGATATAAAAATTGAATTATATTATAATATTTTGTACTATAATATATATTTATAATAAAAAATTCAGATTTTTTGAGCTAATTTTGTATGATATACTAATTTGTTTACTTTTTAAATAAAAATTATAATAATTTCAAGTCACCACCAATAAATTTGAAATTTTACAACATTTATTAGAAGACATGTGATTCATCTTTGAAAAATAAAATAAAATGATTTGCATTCAAAATTAGTTATAAAATAGAGGAACCAACGCTAAAATAATTGGGACAAATTACATGATTATAGGTTGTCTTTTTAAGGTTAACCCCTAAAGGATAGAGCCTATGACCATGTAGTTAAATTTAAAAGTCTGTCACTTTGTATCTTCTGGTTCTTCTCTATTTATGAGTGAATTTTTTGGTTTATTTTTCAAAGATGAAATCATGCATATAATATTTGTTTTAGAATTTTCAAAAATTTGAATGAAAATTTGAAATTGTCATGAATTTTTGGAGAAAAAATAAAGAAAATTCATATCAAATACAAATCATGGTCTAAAAATCTAAAATCTTCAAAATAGAAGTATATTATAGTACCCAAATTTGTGGGTCAAAGAAAATTTCCATATCTCTCTCCATTTAAAAATGTAATTATAGATCTTCGACTTCAAACTTTACAAAAATGTTTATTTTAGGTTATTTTTCAAATTTTCAAAGTGGTGTAAAAACTACACTTCACAAACTTCATAATTTTTGCTTTTGTTCAAAAGAAAAGGAAATCTTTTTGAATGTCAAAATCAAGTTTTAAGTGAAAAAAATTCAAAGTATTGAACTACACTAGACAATATATCATTTTTTTGAAAAATTACCCTATGTAAAATCACAAAACAACAACAAAAATGTCTTAAACTTAATTTAATGTTGTGCACATAACATCAATAAAATTGCACACAAAAAAATCAAATGAAAATCATTCATTCTTCTAAGCCTAAAGACAAAAAATGTCCTTTAAGGGGTGACTACAAAAAACAAAACCTATCTCAAAATTTGGATTAGAAGATTAGGAGGTTCTTTGAAAGGAGTTCCTCAACTAGTCAAATGATGCTCAAAATTTTGCCTTCAGAAACAACCTATCTTTTCATGCCACTTTAACCTCTAAATTGTCTCCACTACTATTTGCTTTTTGCTATATCATGTGCTATTTTGGATATGGTTTAGGGTGTAAAATGTAAATTGTAAAAGTGCTTGGAATAAGCTCAAGTATTTAGGATAACTAGCACCTTTAGTCAAAAAGGTCCACCACCTGTTTCAAATTTCTTTAGCCTTTTTTCTTATTCTTCTTATCATTTGTTAAAAAATGCCCTAAATGCAAGTCTTACTTGTACATCAGCTAGAACTTTTTTAGCTACATTTGGAGTGGAAGTACATATTTGGAGTTCCAAAATTATTTTTTATTTTTTATTTTTTGGAAATACTTCAATAGAATTTCTTTGTTGGCCAATCTAGTAATTCCATAGCTACCTCCATCCCTATAGAAATTGGCTTAATATCAAGCACATTGTACCAATTTATTTTTAGCAACAACAAAAGAAAGTTGTCTTTTGCAAGTGTGAGCTACATAGGTGCATATGGGTTTGGTGGCTATGGAATTTCTAAAGCCTACACAACACTAAAATAGGGGCAAGTTTTGCACTACGTACTTGTAGTTGCATCCTTGAACAAAGGCAGGAATTCAAAGTGGAAGAGTAGGCCATTTTCCATTGTATCTTCCTTCAAAGATCAAGATCCCTCCTTAGCTAGTCATATATAGTCAGGGCATGTAATCTTACAAAGTGCCTATTGTGCCATTCAAAGAATCTTGCATAATATTGAATACAATTGGCATTCTTTGTCTTGTATAATTAACATTCAACTCTTACACAATTCCAATCAAACATACCAAATTCCAATTTTTTTTTTAAACTTCATTTTTGGTGAGTTGTTTCATTTAATATTCATAGTTTTACATGATAATTGATTGTAAGCATTGGTGATGAAATTTTTAACTTAATTGTGTAGATATGTAAAAAACATCCATATGTACATCTTTCCTTCAACAACTGAGCATCTCCAAAAAAAACTTTAGAATTCCTTCTGTAGAGTTTCCATTGTTGAGGTGACAATGCCAATTTTTTTTTAAATTGATATCTCTTTATTGTAATTAGATGTATTGTAATTAGATGTATTGTAATCCCCAACAATATATTTGGTGACAATCTTTTGTGTATTCTACCATAATACACAAAAATTGATTTGCAAGATGGCCAGGAATTTGGTGGGATATTTTTCATTTTCTCTAGGAAAATCAGTTACACGGATGCTCACAATTATTGAGAAGGAAATTTCAACAAACAAAGCACAAAAGGTTCAATATTTGTGGACATTGTTTGTCTTTGGGAAACATTTTTGGGAAACAAAAAGTTCTTTCTCCAATTTTTTCATATTTTAAATAATGAATTATCTTTGAATAGATATATTATACATTAAAATTGCTATTACTTGACTTTTCTTTTTTAGAAAAAATAAGCCAAATTATACATTATCAATGTGCTATAAAAGAATCTATAGAGAAAGTAATAAGGTTTTCATAATCAAATCTTTGATCAATTTGTGTTGATCAATATAAAATGAATTCAGAAATAAAATATTTCACATTCTAAAATTGTTTTATTTTATTTTTGGTGAATTTGAAGTGAAATGCTTTGAAATTGCTTTTAAAGTTATTTAAAATTACTTTTTTTAGATTTGGCCAAATATAATACAATTAATTTTTTATGCAAAATATAATTTAGTTGCTGAAAATTCCAAAAAAGTTGTAAAAGACATATTTTATAGAACATCAAAGTATTGTTCTAGACCCCTTGGATCATTACAGGTTAATCCTTACAATTTCAAGGCTAATATTTTGTATAAAATATAATCCAAAATTGCCATTTCTATTGGAAAGAGCAAAAGGTTTAAATATTTGATTTTTTTGTACATTTAATTGTAGGATCTTGCATTGAAATATCATGAAAATGTATATAAGAAACTTCAAATTTTTGGAATACGTAGATTGCAAGATATCAACATATTATTATATTATAGAGAAAAATATGGTTTATATTATGCCATGTAAATACCATCAAAGATTTAGCCAATAATTCCAAAATTCAAGTGCTAAAAATAGAAACTAAATTTATGATAGAAATTTGAAGTTAAGATGCTTCTAAATTGATTTTACAAAGATCTATAATTATTTTTTTCAATTTGATTGTATAGATCACTTCTAGAATTCATTTTTATCATCTTATAGAGTTAGAGTCAAAAAGATTCATTTACCATTGAGATCCATCCCTGCATAACCAATTCTTCACCAAATTCAAAGTCAACTATATCTTTTGAAAGTTGTAAAATAGAGACAAAAGGTATTAAATTTTGAAACATACCAAATAAGAAGAAGTAGTAGTAAAAAAAATAGGAATAAAAAAATGAAATTAAGGTTAGAAGTCTTTAGAAGTGCTCTAAATACACCAAATAATTTATTATAATTCAATCTACATCTACAAGGCACTCACTTGATTTGAGGCACTTTTAGGTTCTAATGAGTGATCTACAACCAAAACAATGTTAGTAGATGTTGATGATCATGGCACATTTTGTAGGAGTTGTAGATACAAAATTATAATAGGCAATGTTAAAAAGATGGTGGAGGAAGGATTTACAAATCAAATTTTAATACACTTTGTCCCCCTCTCTCAGCTTCAAAATTTATAGACTTTAGTTTTAAATTTGGTGGAAAATTGATTGTGTGAAAAAGATTTAAGTGATTAATAGATTTTATTTTGTCCTTGAATTTATCTTAATGCTAATTTAAAAAAGTTGATGACATTAAATATTATAACACATTTAGGTTTATCCAAAATCCACAAGCATTAAAGGGAGAAATAAAATATAATAGAATATTAAAACTATTTATTTATAGAAGATACATAATCATTCAAATACATTGTAAGAGCATCTCCACCGCAGTAACGGAAGAAGGACCGTCAAAACCATTTCCAAGAGCGATGTTGCGGGCGAGTTCGCTTTCCGTCTCCTTTTCATTAGGAACTACCGCACTGCAATCCACGCGACACCGCTCGGCAACGACCTCGTTCGGTTTCGGTCTCTGTGAAATGGTTTCAATTTATGCGATTTTGATTTCTTTTATTTCTTTTATTTTGGCAATTTCTTCAATTTCAATTTCTTCAAAGCAATTTTCAGTTTTAGTTTCTTCAAAGTTCTTCAGTTTCAGTTTCTTCGAAGTTAACTTCAATTGGTTTGGCAGGAGGGGCGCGCGCCTCGATCGAAGTTAATTTCAGTTTCTTCTAAGTTCTTCTCAAATTGAATCAGGGAATGGGGAATCTGAAATTGACTCGACAACGGTGAATTGGTGAGTCTAAAATTGATTTGAAAACGGAAAATCGATGCTTTGCAAATTGATTCGAAAATTGGTGAATCAAAATTCTTACGCAATCGATGTATCGATGATTCGAGAATTTTTGAAGAGTTGGTGTCGTCATCAATGACGTCATGAATCCTTGCGTGAACTCTTGCGTAGACGGGAAAGACCTTGAATATGGCGTGGACGGGAAAGACCTTGAATATGGCGTGGACGGAGGCTTGTAGCGTTGCCCAAGAAAACAGGAAAGCCTTTCGGGGGCCTGCGGTGGAGCTCAAAAGTGGCGCCTTCACGCAACAGTCGCGTTTCCGTGTCCCTTTGCGGTTTGCAGTGGCGATGCTCTAAGCATGAAAACCTATCTCTTTTTAAAAAATATTTCTGTTCTATATAAATTTCGATGCAGTAGAATCCATTGTAATATTTGGTTTTGTAGTGGTTATAAGCACTTGGAGATGAGTGTCAACTACATTGGAACAAAGGGGAGATTACATTGCAAGTTTCTTTACAAATTTTGTAAAGTAGATTTAGAAATGAGACTAATTGATTGTGTTCATACACATTATTTCCTATAAGCTTATTCATTTTTACATGACCATGATTTTAGATTTGATATGTAAATATAGGATTGAATGGATTGAGACAGTTTTCTAAATTTCTTATTTCTAAATACGTAATCAAACATTATTAATATGTGATATTTTTTTCTATGTAAACTATTACAAATCTAGTTTCAACGAGGGTAAAAGATTTATTGGTTGCAACTTCAAAAAATTTATTAAAACTTATATTTTTTAATTTTATTTATAACAAGCTTTGAAAAGCTCAAACTTGGCTGGCTTGATTATTTAGAGGATTAAATTATTAGCTTGTGATTAAATATTGAACAAGTTTCATCCCTATATAAGCAATTCAAAATTTTGTATAAAAATCATGAAACACCAAGTAACTAAGCTGGTCACATATTTATCAAATAGACAAATATTTTATTTTCATCATTCTTGAATATTCTCCATGGCCATTTGCAATTTATTTGTAGCTTTGTCTTGAAGCTCAAGATAAAAACATTCATAATAAAACTAGTGGATACATAGTCTCAAAAGGGTGAACATATGATTGTATAATAGAAACTCAAATGATTATATCTATTATTTGAAATAATCACGTAAATAAGTATAAATGATAGAAATTTTCAAATGGGACAACCTAATAGACCTAAATTTTTTGAAATTTTCAAATGAATAATTTAATTGTTAACATTCATTTTTTTTTAAAACTAAATTTTATTTTCAAGAGGGAAGTTTTAAGAAATCTTTCTCGTTTTTTCCCTCATTAGATTAGATTGTGGAAATTAGTGCAAAAGCTTGACTAGTTGCTATATACTTCTTATTTAAAGATTCTATTTTAAAAAATTTGAATTTTCTCCTACAATAGTTTTGAACACAAGGTCTGAAGTTGACCTTGTCATAGTAATATGGTTATAGTGATTCTTACATGAAGACTTCAAAGTTTGTCTAAAGACAAACTTTGAAGTCTTTTGTTTAACTCACTTTTCAATATTTTGGGAAAAAAATAAAAATATTAGGTGTAGATTTGTTTATTAAAACACTACAACCATTGGAATTGACATTTTCCAATTTCATAAATAAATTGTTAATAATTTAGTATTTTGAATCATTATCTATTTCTTTCTACTTACTATTTTTTTTCCTACATGTTGTACAATTCCAAATGATCTGAAAGTTTTCAAGCATGAGGCCAACTTGTCTTAAAGAATGAATCCAAAAAAGAACCAACACATGGACACTATTTTTTTAGACAAATGTGACCTTGTGAAGTGTAGTTGCTCGATTTTTTGCAATGCCCCCCAAAGGATTTTTGTCATTTACACAGTAAAAAATTTTGAAATTTTTTCCGTATCTTTCAAACTAGCGTACTACAAGATCCTACGGTTGCATGTGTCCAAAAATGTTTATTTTTCTAAAATTTGATGTTTGTACTAGAAATGGCAGTTATGGAGCATTTTTGGTGAAAACATAGTCAAAAAACTTTCAGGGTTAAATAGCATCATAACAATGCAATTGGAGAGTTGACATGTCAACATGTGGTTTAATTTAGCATGGGTCTACCCATACTTTCAACCAATTTAGTCCTACCAAATTTTGAAAAATCATTGTAAATTCATTTCTTGTCGGAATGTCTTACTTCTACCGTCTTGCAAATGGAGTCTCTCCCTCAAACTTCTCAATTTGTAAGAAAAATACATGCGTTGACAAACAGCTTCTCCAAGGTACCTACGTAGATAGCAAATCTGCTTTGTAATAGGCATGTT
The DNA here is from genome assembly GCA_951230915.1 of Antitrichia curtipendula. Lineage (NCBI taxonomy): Eukaryota > Viridiplantae > Streptophyta > Bryopsida > Hypnales > Leucodontaceae > Antitrichia > Antitrichia curtipendula. Next base: position 44,935,911 of record OX579635.1, read on the forward strand.
TACCTTAACTTCCAAAACTGATTGAATCTCCTAATATGTTTTGTCACTGGAACCCTACCTTGTGCTGTCTCTCTAAAAAACAACCCTACTGCAATGGACAAGATTAGACAAAATCGCCAAGATTGATCGAAACTTGAACTTTTCACAAGCAAAAAGGAATCCAAATACTTTTCAATGTGTTTGCCTTGGGATGGGTTGTGTGATTGTGTCTGCCTTGTCTCTGTAAAAAAAAAACCCTACTGCAATGGACAAGATTAGACCGAATCGTCAAGATTGATGGAAATTTGAGCTTTTCACAAGCAAAAACGATTCCAAATACTTTCCAATTTGTTTGCCTTGGGATGGGTTGTGTCTAGGCAGTCTAGCCAAACAGAAGTCATGCCCCTGGTCGTTAACCTACAACAGTAGCATATCAGCTGCAGATCGAGATAACTTCGGACAGTTCTGACAGAAAGGGCTATCGGCATAACTTACTCAATACTGTATGAATCTCGCGTCTTCCCAAGCACGATTTGCTTTGAGTTTGCGAAACATTTTGTTTGTTATTCGAAACACTATTTCTAGAAGTCTATGGCACCTAGTTCCGGGAGGTCCAACTCCTCCCAAAAGTAGTCGGATACGTGTAACTTCATAATTTACTCAATATCTCGCGTATTCCCAAGTTGCATTCGCTTTGAGTTTGCGAACCAATTTGTTTGTTATTCGATCGAAACACTATTTCTAGTAGACAGTCACGTAGTATTAGTACAGTACGCAGTTTCGGGAGGACCAACTCCGCTCCCCAAAGTCGGATACGTGTAATTTCATCCCAAAGCTTCGTCGACCAAAAGCCACACCAAACAAAGCGAAAAGACTGACACACTGAAGTTATTGATGTTGCTTAAAACCCGACAAAGTGTACTCCAGAGTAATCTTTTTCTCCTCAGAATGCGCTCAGACGGAATACCAAATCAATGGCAACCGCAGTCCGCAGGTCAAGGTTGTTTATCTTGTTTTTTTGTAGGAAAATGAATCCCTTCACTGCAGAGTGACTTGAGAGCACCAAGCCACCACAGCCGCCAAACCGGCCAAACGAAAAGAACCAAAAGTAGGGGAAGCTTTGGAGAGGACGATATGGGGTCGTGTGGGACATGTTAGTTCAGTCTTCGGTTTGTTGGCTCTGTCCTACAAAGGCAGACGAAGACTACCCGACGATTTCGATTTTGTGAATCTCGAAATCTTAGCCAGACCTCCATTCACACTCCAAATGTGGAGCGTCTTGTTTCATTCTTCCCCGACCGATATATGTGCACTTAAAAGTGTCACTCTCCTAATTGTGCCACCTATCTACATCAATTCAGGATTTCAAACTTGAAATGTAAACATGACAGAAGAATTTTAGATTTTTAGGGGGGTAAGCGATGTTGGAAGGTCCCCTATCACTCCCCCTTAATCTAGCCATCTAGGAACTGACCAACATTTTTATTAAAAGACTACCTCACTACGGATGCATTGCATTGCAAAGTTCAACTTCAAAAGCCACAATTGAACCTCATATACAAAAATCAGCTTTGACCTAAAGGTTGTCACCAAAATATTATATCTCTTCATTTTCAGCACCTAAAAATGGTTGGTCCTTTGTTCTTAGGCCTAAGAGCATCGCAAGCATTATAAGACAAATAAGCCCACTCCATCATCTTGGGATGTGAAGTGCACATTCAACTAATACTAAAATCTATCCCAAAGATCTTCTTTGATGGCTTGGCTAAACCTACATATTTTTTGGGATTGGCAATTCCACAAAATTATAAAATTATACCGGACTATTAATAATGTTTTTAACTATCTTGAGTCCTAAATCTTCTAATGACATTAGTCTAAATGTCATAACAAACCAAGGATACACTACAACTTTTGGTAGATTTCACCATCCCATGAATTTTTATATTTGCACTTATCTTTCATCCCCATTGCCAACTCACTCTCTACTCAAAGTTGCATATATTAACATTAATAAAGAACGCTGGAGGGTGTCCTTTTGCTCCCTTTGAATCTCAAAATTGCCCAACATTTTTATTTAGAAGACTACCTCACAACGCATGCATTGCAAAATGGAAGGTTGCATTGCAATGTTATGTGAAAGTTTGAAGCATCTGCATCCTATCTCATAGTGGCATTCAACAATGACAAAACCACCCGAGCACACTCACCTCTGCAAGTTCCTAAGTCCCAATTATATCATAGTGAGAGAATTTTGTTGGCTTTGGATTGCAAGGGAGGAAGCTTTGCATTCACATAAACTACATACATGTGAGAAAGTTCAAGTAGATACCTTACTCAAAAAGTGTGCCACTCTTCAAGGACGTAGCCAATTGTAGTGTACCTGCTTCTTTTTTTATGATTCTTAACTCACTCAAGTTTTCTTGGTTGGGTTTATCCTCAATTCAGTCGATTTTTCTGACTGGTTTTTTATTCTTAACTCATTCAAGTTTTCTATTCTGGATAGCGACGAATTCATTGCAACAGTGCTTGTCCAGTACAGTACCGAAAAGTGGCCCTCTGTGATCGATGATCACCCTGGCCGGATCCGAGCCCCGATCTGAGCCTTCTAGAATGAAGGCCAGGCTCCTTTGATGAAAAGCTAACAAGACTGCAACGAGAAATCAATCGAGTGCCGGAAGCACAGCCGGAAGCGCCTCCTTTGTTGCAAGCGTAGCCCGCCCGTTGCTTTGCTTTTGATCTTCGCCGTACGCGGGTGGATTTTATAAAAGGCTGGCGCTGGAGGGCAGCGCATGCAGGCTAGCTGGGTAGTCCGGACAGAAGTCAATGGTGAAAGCTTAAATTCAGTTGAAACAGGCTGAAGAATATTTGAGTGGGATGCACTCTACAGCTCTCCTGTATAGTACAGTCCCTGGCCTGCCCTGCCTCTGGGGAGTTTATGATTAACAAGTTAATCTACTCTAGTGACGGGAAAAAGCAAACAAGGAACCTGCACGGCTGCGTGGAATGTCATGACGTTAGGAACGTACTCTCGACGGCCACTTGCCTGAGGGAAGCCCAGTTCCTGCAAGGCTGCAAAGGAAGGTAGAAACCCCCGGACCATTCTCAAACGTCCGGAAGAAACTTCAAAGTGTTCACATAGGTGCTTGTTTGGAGCACCTTGAGAAAGATCCCAAATCATTTACTAAAAACTTGTTACTTGATAATCATACATTGCCTTTTGTACTATAGGAGCCATTCAAAGTGAACACTTTGACGTCATATTGGTGACACTTCAATAAAACACCTATTTGACATAAATGTGAGGCCAATGGTATTAGGTAATGCTACCAACAATACAAAGTACCTTTAATATAGTGCAAAGCACCTTTTGTACAATAGGGGCCATTCAAAGTGAACACTTTGAGGTCATATTGGCAATACTTTAATAAACACTTGTTTAATAAAAATGGGAGGCAAATGGTATTAGGTAATGCTACCAACAGTGCACCTAGAATTGACAATATGTATCGTTCTTGCTGAAGAACCACAGTCTAAGGTAATAGCACCCAAAAGCATCACTTTTTCTTGCCCCTATTAGATAGGTGGTCCCAAAATGATGATTTTCTTGGTAGTAAGAATATTAGCATCCTTGAGAGGAAACTAACCCAAGTCTTTTCATAATTTCTTGACATTCACACAATATTATATGAATTTTTATATTTGAAAAGATAGGGTTCCTATTTATGTCACTTGACTCCCATCAAACGTTTGCCATTGAAGCAAGAAATACTTCAACTCCCATTGGTTGCTTGAAAAAAACTCTTATAGGTGTCGTTGGTTACTCTTAAGAGTTTGTGGTGGTTTTGGTTGAATGATGGTGGCTATTCAATATCCAAGTGTAGGTGGCTTGAAATGGATGGTGGCACTTTTGGATAAATATATCTTACTTTTTAGGCTAGCATGACTTAAGCGTCTATTCATCTCAAGATCCCACTTTGAAATTCTTCTTGAAATACATGAATGACTCCAAGATTGCATACTTTCATTAGAAGGAAGACTCCAGGAAGAACACATATAGAAATTTTGAGTGGTTAGTTGACATTTGTGGTTGTAGTGCAAAAATTGCAATTTATGTAATATGATTTGAGATATAAAGTGCAATATGTATTCATTTGATAGTAGTGAAATAATTTAAATTATATATATTATTAGACTTTGAATACACTATTATTTTACATATGATGTCTTTAACTTCTAAAGTTTCAAGAATATGCTTTACCAAAATCACTCTAAAGTTTCTATTTCTATTGCAAAGAACTAAGATAATTTTTTTTTGTATATCCAACCTTAGTAACTTGCATTATACTTGTATGAAAAAGTGTGGAAAAAAATTTAGAAACTTTGACAAAGTAGATACTAAAATATTTGTGTTTAAATTGAAATGATTTTTTTTTAAAAATTAGAATATTTTTTCATTTATAATTTGTTAATTACAAAGTTTGAAATTAAAATCCTTATGAAATTTCAAAAAATTATATAGAAAAAAATTCTATCATAAGAGAAAAAATTGATTATTACATCAATTTTTTTATTTTTTATTTTTTATTAGTTGTGCTATAGAATTTTTTGCTTATTAGAAACAATTTTTTCTCCTAGAAACCAATTGACATAAAATATGTATTCTCCAAATCTAGTTCATTCCCTTAGCTTATTATCAATTTTTTTTAAATCATTCAAAAATTTGCCATCTTGAGAACATGCTCAAAATCCTAAAAAATTCCAATGTAGAACTTTAAACCTATACAAGTAAAATGTAGGATTATGAAAATTGTATTAGTTTTCTTTACTTATTGTTTTCTAGTATACATGCCTATAGTTGGAAGAAGAGCCTTCATCTTTATCAATATACCAAAAGTTATTTAGCCTTTTTAGTAATCTTTTGCTAAAAAAGCTATAGATTATTTTTGAAGAAACAATTGGCAATGGATTCTTGTTTTTTACATGAGTAAAATCACAACTTTGCTACTAAAAACCCATAATGGTAATTTTTTCTTTTTGCATGTACAAATTTTAGGATGAACATATAAATTTCAATCCATACTTTGGATAATTCATCCATATCTACAAATAAAGATAATTTTGGAACACAATTGGATTTTGCCTTTTGCACTACTCAAAATAAATGAAATCCTCCCTCTCCCTATATACTAGTAAACTAATGGTATCTAAGAGCATCCTTGATGCAAGTTTCTACATTCATCCTTCAAAGTATACATTCATCTCAATTGCAATTTCAAGGAGCTTCATCACACTTTTTGTTTGTACATCTAGTAAATAGTTGGTGGACCAATCAAAAACCTCTTATTTAGAATGTGAAACAAGATTTCATCAAAAAATTCAGGTACAAAACCCATTTAAAAAATAGATGAGCCTTTGATAATGATTTGAAGGACTTGGGGGAAAAAAAAGAATACAGTTAGTTGACTTCAATACCTCAATAAAAAAGACAATTTTAGAATGTTTTCCATTTATTGTAACAAGTATCATATGGCTTCATTAGCCTAGCTAAATTGAGCATGTTTTAAAATAAGCCAAATAAGAATTAACCCCTAAAGTTCCTAGGCTTTTTTTTCATCAAAAAATTGCTCTGAACTATTATTTCTATTGCAAATTGGAGAAATTTTACAAGTTTATTGTTTTTTTGCATGTTAAACCATAATGATCTTGTACTATACTAATATAGAAATGTGTGGAAGAAATTTCAAAAACCTACACCAAGCAAAGTGCAAGATAATTGTGCTTAAAGTGAAAAAATGGATTTTGAGCATGTTCCATAATTAGATCATTTGTCTTTGAATGTTCATAACTTGTAATTTTTGAACTAAATATTTTGATTTAGAAATTTTTATGTTGAAGATTTGAGTTGAAAGTGAAAAACTCAGAAGAAACATTGACTTTCATTCGTTAACAAATCATTAAGTAGAAGTTGGTATAAAATTGAATGAATGACTAAATTTTTAATAGCTCTAAGATAAAATTGAAGCACACTAATTCCAGTGATGAGATTGTTCTACCAAGTAAATTTAACCTTGTCAAACCTCTCTCTTCTCAAAATTGTTAATATTCAGTTCAAAAACAAAATGAATAAAAACTTTGCATGCAAACATAAACAAAAAAATAATCTATGAGAAAAAAATTAATTTTAAATTAATTTTTTAGGATTTTTTTGGTTGGTCACTTGGTCTCCTCCATTTTGAGCTTATTGTATCATAACTTTTGCTTTCAAGCATAGATTGAAAGAAAAATTATATATATCCAAAAAAATTATATATTTTTTAATCTTAAGAAAAAAATTCAAAAAATCTCGTCAAAAATTGAGGTTACTTGAGCCTATTTAAAATCCATTTTGCCCCTTGAAGTGACTTTGGGACTTTAGGGGTTAAAGCATGGTTTTTATTATGTTTATGTTCATGTCTGTGTTTTTGTTTAGTCTTATTGGGAGTCAAAGAGGATTCAAATTTTTTTAACAGCTAAAGCTCCTTGCAAACCAAAATATGATTATTTTATTTTGGTTCTTAAAATTATTTTATACAGAATCAATCCTAGATTTTTATGAATACAAGCTTAGGTGATATTCATAATATTGTGAAAATGCAACCAAATTAACAAGTGTTTTTAGATCATTTTTAAAATTAGAAAAATATTTATATAATTATTTCTGTATGGCCAATTTATATGGCTTTGAATAGATTGTATCCTAGGAAGATAAATTGTAGAAAAATTCTCTAAATAGGAGAACTAAAAAAGTGGAAATCTCAATAAAATAGGCATTTTTATATTTAATTTGTAAAAAATAAGATTTAAAAAGCATAAAAATAAAAATTGGCCATTTATAGAAATTCTATGGAGATGGTTATCACCAAAATAATCACCAAAATAATAATTTATATATTTCAAAATGTAAACTAAAAGGAACTCACTTTGTGAACTTTCATACACCAACTTTAAAGTCATTTAGAGGAACTAGAAGTACTACTACCCCAATTGGGTGTTGTTTTTAGATAGTAAAAGATTTTTGAAAATGAAAAAAATTAGTCAAGGTTTATAATAGTCATGAATATTTTTTCTATGAATTTTGAGTCTTTTGGAACCATAATACATAAGTTACAGTAAAAAAACAAATTAGCATGCATCAAATGACAAAAAATAGTACAAATGTTTCTTGTGATCAATTTTCCCTGTACATTTTAACCCCTGAAGGACCAATTATGTGTTTTGGGGCAAGTATTTGATTGGATATTTCCATCTTTTAAGCTAAAATCTTGTTAGAATGTGGGGACAAGGAATATCTTTCATATGCACTAGATTTCATGACATTCAGAAATGTAAGGTAAAAGTTATGGCCTAATATATTATTTTTTTCTCCAAATGGCAGATCTGAAAAAATCACTTTCTTAAAAAACAAAAATTTGAAATTGGATTTCTTGATTTCGATATACATGGAAGTTTTAAATCATTCCATTTTGATCAATGAATCAGAAGTTATGAGGAGTTTTAGTTTGTAGGAAGTTACAGATTTTCTGCTCTAAAATAAACCTTGAAGTCTTTTATTTTACTCAATTTACAATATTTTTTGAAAAAAGTAAAATCATAGGATAAATATTGTTTATTACAACATTGCAACCATTGAGATTGGCATTTTTCAATTCCATAACTAAATTCTTAACAATTTTGTATTTTGAATCATTCTCTACTTCTTTCTATTTACCATTTTTTTCCTATATAATGTACGATTTCAAATGATCTAAAATTTTTCAAGCATGTAGCCAACTTGATTTGAAGAATGAATTTAAAGAAGAACCACCATTTGAAACATTTTTTCATACCTTGTGAAGTGTAGCTGCCCAGTTTTTTGCAGGGCCAAAAAAAGGATTTCTGTCAATTCAAACGCTAATATCTTGCAATCCATGTGGTGAAAAATTTTGAATTTTTTTCAACATCTTTTCAAACCTGCATACTACAAGATCCTACAGTTACATGTGTCCAAAAATAATTTTTTTTCTAAAATTTGGTACTTGTACTAAAAAATGGCAGTTTTGAAGCGTTTTTGGTAACATTACAAAAAATATGAGGCCTCAACAAGGCCGTGAGTGCTGATTTTCGGGACCCGCGGGTGATATTACGGAAAAAAAAAAAAAAAAAAAAAAAATCTTTTTTTTTTGAAAAAAAAAAATAATTTTTTTTTTTTGAAAAAAAAAAATAATTTTTTTTTTTCCCGAAAAAAAATATAAAAAGTGACGTGGCGCTGACGTGGCGCTGACGTCAGCGCTGGCGTGGAACTTCGACCACGTCAAAATTTCAGTTTCTGAATTTTTTTTTTTGGAAAAAAACTCCGTAGTATTACTACGGGGGTCCAGGCTTAACGGCCTTCCGGAGGCCTCATATTTTTTGTAATGATGCATAGTCACAATCCTTTAGGGTTATGCAAGAATCTAACGGGGTTGGTAATGAATGCAATTAAGGTGCACCAAAGAATAGCTATTTTTTATGCATCATTTATTAGGAATTTGTAGTAATTTTTTGCACAAATAAAATTGATTGTTACATAACCCCTAAAGCCCCGAGGGTGTTTTCTGCCAAAAACCACTCAAAACTACCACTTCTGCTGTATTCACTTAAGGAAACCAATTTTTTTTTGTTTTTTTTTGGAACTTAACCGTAGGATCTTGTACTTAACTTGTCTGAGATCATGTAGTAAAAATTTCATCAAATTTCACTTTACGGATTGGAAGATATTAGCATTCAAAGTTGAACAAAAAGTTTCTTTTCAAGAAGATGCTTAAATTGCCCGAAAAACTAAGATTGTCCATAACTTTCTCATCCCTAGTCCAAATAGAATGAATCAAAGCTTCACGTATAGGTAAGAACATAATATTTCAGGAAAAAATTCAAAAAAAATTATTTTGATTTTTTGTAATTTTTTTTGGGCTGCCCAAGAATCTCCATTTCTTGCTCATTGTGCCCTAACTTTTTCATCCAGCATCCGGTTGAAACAAAAATTATATATCCACAAAGCTCTTGCAAAGCTACACAACCTCAAAAAATCTCAAGATAATTCACTTCAAATTGAGACAATAGGAACCTACCCAGACCCAAATTGTCTCCCAAGGGGACAAGCAGGGCTTTAGGGTTAAAATAATTGCCTTACGTTGATGCATACAAAATGACAGACCCTCACCTACAACCATGGCGGTGATGCTTTTTCAGGTAATAGATTTTGGTAAAGCTCATTTCAAATTAACCACTTAATTAGACAATATCTTAGTACTATTTATTAATTAATTTTTTGCATGCAATAGATTGATTTTGATTTTGTTATAACCTCTTATAACCCTTCACCATTGAGATTTATAACTAATTTATAATGACTTCAAATTCTATGCAACCACTTGCATTTGCTTCATAAACATGTACAAAAGCTCAAAAATCTTTCACCAATGTCTTTTGCATGTCCATGGGGCTAAAAAATTATAAAATATATTTTAGGTGTAGTTACCTTAGGATATTATTATACTTGGATAGAAGCATGAAACATTCAAATTGCATGAGTGATGCAAGTTATAACTCTAGATTAATTGTGAACATGATTTCTAGGATATAAAGCTTGATGATGTGTAAATTTGAAATTGATACGCATAGTGCTTTCTTCATTTTCAACCATTATCCATATTTTTCAAAATAATATTAGTAAAAAGACAATTTACATTGTTTTTTTAAATTTTGAATACGTCCTAAATTTTGAATCTAGATTGTTGTTTTGTTTTTATATTTTTTACGGTGTGTCTATATGTGAAGCACAAATAGCATCTACAGATAGAAATATTCATGTCCTAGATATGAGTGCAAATTTTTTTTTACAAGCATTTCTAGATAAATGTTCAAGAACAATCTCCTTTCATATATTTGGTAAAATGTCATCTCAATAAGTTTCTTAAAGTATTTTTTTGGCTCATAGTATTTTCAATGCTTTTCAACATTAACTAAACATCAAATTATATATTTTCTTGACATACTCCATTAACATATTTTATGCATGACTTTTGAATTTTTTTATTAGTTACCTTAAATGATTGAAGATAAAACATTTGTAGTTTTTTTATTAATATATAATAACTTTTTTTTCTAGATTTTGTTCCAAAAGCTCATAGTTTATTTTGGATTGTTTCAAATGCATCAAACAAGGCAACCGACCTAAAATTACCATGTTTCTAATTCCATCATCATGAATAGGCAACGTATTGCGTACAATCTAAATCAAATATGTTTGTTGCCATTTAAAGATGATGGAATTAGAAACATGGCAATTTTAGGCTAGTTGACCTTCATTGAAATGTTTCATGCTTTCTCCTACTATATAAGAGGTAGGCAACACAAATTTTTTAGCTCATCATTCATGAGATGTCAAACGTGAAGAACTTTTCATTGTAATTAATAGTTTCAAGAAAAGAATAAATTTTTTTCTATATTACTAAACATTTTTTTGCAATTAGTCAATTACTATAGGAAGAAGAATCAATAATATCTAAATATACGAGGGTTAAAAAATATAAAAACATATGAAAATTATGAAAATATATTTTTGAAACCTAAACACTCATTTTTTATTTTTTTGAATATTTTTTGGAATCAGTATGAATTTTTAAGTTAGAATCACATTAAAAGTATCTTCACCCTAACATATTCATTGATAATACATTGAAGAATGCAATTTGTACATTTGTGCTAGAGAACATTTTTATAGTATGAATTGTTTTAGCATTATTTACTTTATTAGAGTCTTTAAAATGCACCATGATGCCAAGATTAAGGATCTTTATTTTAATGGGTCTTCAAGGAGGTCACTGCAAGAAACACCTACCATTTTCTATAGCGTTTTGACAAAATTTGCATTTTAACCTTGGAATATTGTGAGTACTTTGTAACAGAACAATCTCAATCATTGATTGTAAAAATTGATGGCTAAAAGCATTGTTGCAAGTACTACAAACTACTTGCAAGTATTGAAACAATACTATGGGAATAAAAAGATAGATTGGCACAGAAAAATAGAAACAATGAGTTGTAAATTAATAATCAATAAAAAATCATAATTGATAAAATAAATAAAAATTGTCCATTTACAAGGACTTGATGGTGATCAAATTTCACCAGAAAAATGAAGTTGACACCATCTTCAATGATCATAAGTGCTATGCAAGGGAATCCTATTTACATGGACCTAGAGGACATAAAATAATCTGTTGTTAAATTCCACTTGGTAGGCATATGCCCACCTAGTGTGGGAATAGATCACCAAATTTTCAACTGTAGATCATTCAATTTGGGTACACCATATTACGTAGTAAATATCCTTAGACCTCAAAGTGTGACAAATTAACAAAATTTAATTTTTAAATTAAAAATGATATTTTAAATTTCTAAAAAATATAGAAAATATGATTACCATCAAGTTAGACATCTCTAATAAAAATATCATGTTCATTGGACTTGTGCTTCAAAAGCTATAGCGAATGATAATAACATCACTCCAATTGTGACAAAGAATAGGACATGTGTTTCCTGCAATGACCCAAAATGGCCATATTTGTTATATCGAGACTTTTTGCAGATTTTGAGATAGAATGCTAATTATTGAAAAATCCATTTAAAAAAGAGTAATTAAAACCAAAATTAAATAATGCTAAAATAGTGATTCTATAATGAAATTCTAAAAATTGGTGTTATTACCTATTTATAAAATAATATCAATAAAGAAATAAAGCATTTTATCCTCAAGTCAAGGATAAAAATGAGACTGTGAAAAGTCTCAATATAATTTGACCTTCAAAGCCTTGGACCTAAATAAAAAAAACTTACAAGATTTCGAGATTTATCTTAGACTTAGATTACTATACAGAGCAAGCATCCATGCCACAAGAGTCTTTATCTTCATAGCTTTGGCTTGCCTTTTGAATAAAATTGTATTCAAACTTCCATGCATGTGATAAGTTTTGCCAATGCAAAACTTAGACCTATCTTTTCGTCCAAAGTCAATAAAACTTTAGTAACAACACCTAATTGAGACTTGTTTGATTCTTGCAAAAAAGAATAGCTTCCATTCATGAAAGCCTAGAGAGAATTTTAGTGACAATTTTTTTTTAGTATTTACTATTTAAAAAATTAAATGCTTATTCTTTTCAAATTTCAATACACAATGTCCAAAAAATGTATGGTAGAAGAATATTAAATCCCATTTTGACTTCTCGCAAGACCTAACAAACACCTAAACATCCTAATACTATAACGGTAAAACCCATGTCCAAATGTTTATTTGGACTATTTTAGGTGTTTTTATTTTAGGCCTATAAATATTTTGAATTTTGAATACCTTGATTTCAAATCTTTGGTATCAATTTTTGGTTTCTATCTTGATTTCAATTGATTTCAAATAATTGTTACAGCTAGAATTTTCCTTTGATAAGAAGTAGCAAGAATAGCCAATGCTATACATGCGTTGAAACATAGATACCCTAATTACTTAGTTTCAACAAACTCTTCATTCATGGTGATCCTAAATAGACCAACGCTTTTGTTGTTATTATTATTATTATTATTATTATTAACCCCTAAAGGTTTTTGACTATGTTTTCACCAAAACCACTCTAAAAACTGTCATTTTTAAGACAACCACCAAATTTTAGAAAAAAAAAAATTTAGGACACATTTAACCGTAGGATCTTTTAATAAATTGATTTGAAAAGATGCAGAAAAAATTTCAGAAATTTCCGCCGTGTAGATTGCAAGATATTAGTGTTTGAAGTTACAAAAATCCTTTTTTTACCACTGCGAAAATCCGGGCAGCTACACTTCAGAAGGCAATATTTGTATGAAACAAAGTCCAAATGGTTGTAACTCTTTGGATTCATTCTTCAATTTAAGTTGGCTACATGCTTGAAAATTTTCAAATCATTTGGAATTGTACAACATGTACAAAAAAAATAGTAAGTAGAAAGAAGTAGAAAATGAGCCAAAATACTAAATTGTAAACAATTTATTTATGGAATTGAAAAATTTCAATCCCAGTGGTAAAAATGTTTTAATAAACAATCTACAACTAATGTTTGTTTGTTTTTTCAAAAATATTAAAAGCTGAATTAAATAAAGGATTTCAAACTTTTTTTGTAATGTATAGATTCTATAACTACACAAAAGATGATATTTAGTGTCTTGTACACTAAATACGAAGGCATACACTAAAAGCCAATTACCCTATGAAAGTAAGTAACATTAAATGTCAATTCAAACACTAAATGTGAACCAGAGTTGTCATATCAGACGGAATATCACTGCTCACGGACAGAATCGGACCGATTAGGGCTAGGCGGCTGCAAACTTCAGAGCCTTGTAACTTTTGCAAAAATTCTTCAAATCAGGAAAATGAGATGTTTTTCGGCATCTACAGTTTTTGTAGATGCCGAAAAACATCTCATTTTCTTTATTTGAAGAATTTTTGCAAAAGTTACAAGGCTCTGAAGTTTGCAGCCGGCACATTCAAGTCTAACACTAATTGTGGACAAGTTCAGATTTAGTGTTGTAGCTAGTAGGGGGGTAAAAACACTAAAATGTCACTCAACACTAAATATCATCTTTGGTGTAGTGGCAAACTACCCCAAACTAAAGCTCCTCATAACTTTTGACGCATTGATCAAAATGGGATGATTCAAAGCTTCCCACTTCAATAAAAATCTAATAAACCAATTTCAAATTTTTATTTAAGAAAAAAATCATTTTTGAAGAATTTTTTGAGCTGCCCGGGCTGCCCAAAGTTCAAAGAAAATCACATATCATGCAATAATTTTTTAACCATGTAGTCAAAAGTTACAAAAATTGTTGGTCCTTAAAGCTACTCCTCAGGCACATGTTGTGTGAAAATTTCAAAGAAATAAAAAGAAAAACTCCATTCGTAGTGAGCTGCCCAAAATCGCTATGTTGCCAAAAAAACGCAGTTTGATTCTTTAGGGGTTAAAAAATAAAAATAAAAATTTACTTGTGCTTTTTCATCTTTGATATCAATTTTTTATTTCAATCTTGGTTTCAAATCTTTGTTTTCAATCTTTATTTTCAATCCTTGTTTCCAACTCTCTATTTAACGGCAATTTCATTAAAATGGCGAAATTCCATAACTTTGGCAGTTTTCACAGTTCAGAGCGGCCGCTCTGAAATGTTCAAATGTCCTAGATTTTTGAAATCTAAACCATTTCTAGATGTATGAAATCTACATTAGTCATAGATGTTGCTTTCAAAGTTCAGAACGTGCCATTTGAAATGTACAGCAGTGCTAGATTTATGAAATCTATATAAGATTAAGATTTATGTAATCTATACCTCTCTTAGATGTTACTTTCGCAGTTCAAAGTGGCCGCTCTGAAAATGGCATACGGAATACCGCCATTTTAACAAAATTGCCGTTATTTCAAATTTTGAGTAATTATTGGTTACAAACTTTTAATTTGGGATTCTATCTTGATTTCAAATGTTTGGTTTAAATCTTTGGTTTCCAATCTTTCAAGAAACTTTGAAAATGACAAGCACCTTTTTAGGGTTTATCCCCTATAAAGTCCCAAGGCGTTTTTTTCATCAAAAAACACTCAAAATTGCCATTTCTATTGCAAAGAACAAAAACTTAAATATTTCTTTGTGCATATCTAACCGTAGGATCTTGTAGTAGACTAGTATAAAAATGCATAGAAGAAATTTTAGAAACTTTGATAGTGTAGATCGTAAGATATTTGGCTATTTGCATTTAAAGTAAAGAAAATAAGCCTTTATGGGCAATTTCGTTATAATGGCGGTATTCCATGTGCCATTTTCAGAGTGCCCACTCTAAACCATAGAAGCGACATCTAAGACAAAGATAAATTTCAAAGATCTAGGAGTGTTATAGATTTCAGAAGTCTATGAACGTTATAGATTTTAGACTGAAAATTTTGAAAAATCTAGGACTTTTATAGATTTTAGATATCTGTGAATGATATAGATGTCAGAAATCTAAAATAGATGTAGATTTCAGACCATTTCAGAGTGCACGGTCTGAACAGTTAAAAGTGCCAAACTAACGGAATACCGCCATTTTAACGAAATTGCCCATCTTTTTAGTTTTTACACCTTGCTCGATTAGATTCTTTGACTTTAAATCTTCTTGACTTATAATTTTTGCACTACTAATTCTGATTTTCTAATTTTTTTAATCCTGAATAATTGAGTTGAAAATTAAAAAAATAAAAATTCAACAAAAAAATATTTAATTTCATGCATAAAAAAATTGTTAAATAGAAGTTTGTTCAAGATTGAAGGGAAAATTAAACCATTAATAACTCTAAGATGGAATTGAAACACAATAATTCCAATGATAGCATTGTTCTAGCAAGCAAACTTAAAAATTGCATTAAAAAATAAATTCTATAAGTTATTTTTTCAAAAAGATGCTTAGATTGCCCCAAAAGCAAGGTTGTCTATAATTTTCTCATCAGTAGTCCAAATAGAATGAATCAAAGCTTAAAATGTAACTAAAATATCATCTTTGAGAAAAACCAATTCAATTTTAACCATTGAATTACAAAAAATTGAATATCATCTTAACCCCGAATAAACTTTAGCCCAAGCAAGGTGGACATTTTTGGGGTCTAAAGTAGTGTGAACAAAGAATGCCCGAGATTTTTCAAACATTGTGTAGAAGGGGTCTAAAGTGGGGGCTATTTGTCAAAAGATTAGCCCCGGTTAACGTCATGAAATCTTCTGGTATGGCATCTGGAGAGTAGAGACTCCATACCTACCTAATTGAAAATTACATATCATGCAATAATTTTTTAACCATGTAATCAAAAGTTATGAAAATTGGTGTGCCTTAAAGCTACTCCTTGGGCACATATTGTGTGAAATTTAAAAATAAAAATAAAAAAATGACTATGTTGCCAAACAACCCCCTCCAAACCCCCAAACCCCCCGGTGTTTGGGCCTTTTAGGAGTTATACGGTGTCCAAAAAAATACGTTCTAAAAGACCCCACACAGAACTTCTTTGATATAATAATGGAACCATGCTCAATTACTTATTCTGTCGGTTTCAGGTGTACTTCCCTTGTAGGCTTCAGGGACGGTGCCCCACAGCCTTGTACTAGGCTTCATCAGGACGAAGCAACTGAGCGAATGGGCCAGGTGTGAGATATATAAATATTCAGGTAGGCCGGCTAGCTTGATGAGGGCGATGAATGACTGAGAAATGATACCAGTAATTCTCCATGGCCGGAACTCCCCCACGGAATCAAGTTAGTTAAGGTCGTCCCGAGTCCCAGAACGTTTTGTACTTTTACCGACGTGTTACGCGTCTTACTGGTAGCCGCACGGATCTGCGATGTCGTCGATGACTAGGTACACTCACGCACTCAATCACTCCTGCTGTAACGTAGAGTCTGGAGGTGGAAACTGAAAGTCGGGTGGAAAGCCAGTTTTGAGGATCTGCTGGCCGGACCCAGTCCGCCCCGGCCTGGCCTGGCTTGGCTGCAGGATCGAAGACGTCCGATCCGCTTTAGTAAGTTATATATCAACCAACAATGCAATGATAACCAAATCGCTGCCTAGTCTTCCATATATCTGACCCAGGACAAAAACCAGGACGGCAGGACCCACCTTTATTTAGTGGAAGTAAGTCCCCATGCCAGTCCACCCTTGATTTAAGTACGACGGCTTGGGACCGGCCTTCCGTCGGACGCTCTGCGCAACCAGCTGGCTTTGCTCGCTTTCAGGGTGCCAGATGTCCACGTGAATTTGGGCGGACCTTCGATCTGGAGCTAGTATTGGATTTCATCTCTGCTGCCCAGTTGATCAGTTCCGTCTCTTAGCATCGGTGCTTGTGTTACAATCTGTTAGTAAATGAACGCTGATCAACATATTATGTACGTGGCTGATCGATATCAGAGGCACGTTTGACAGACAGTTTAAACCTTAGACCGTAAACCGGCGCCGTTTGACTGTCAGATTCTTTACTTACTGAACGCATGCAAGTTGAAAATCTAAGGTTCCGTCTAGCTAGGCTTTTGAATATCAATGGACACTTTGCGATCGACCTGGGCTAGATTATGTTATGTCTGATCACAGGGATCATGATTTGGTTAGCTTTCTGCGAACGGTTAGATTCTCTCCATGGCCAACTGCCCTGCATGATTTGTCCTGATGGTGAGGAGGGAACTAGTGTCACCAACTAAATTAGTGCCACTGACTGCAAATTTCCATTTTGTCGGAATTCGTACGTACAGGAATATTTCAACGGAATTCTTCAACCTGCACTAATTCCGAATAGTGTGATTTTGGTAAATGAGCATCCCACGCACAGTTAGGACAAATCAGGTAGCTGGCACAGCAAGCGAAGTAAGTTTCTCCGACCATGGCAGGTGTGGCTGATGAGTACTTACTTACGATGCAGAACTTCTGATGACTCACACTTCTCGATGCCAAGTTTGACAGGAATTATATGCTTTGATTTGCGATCGACAGCCAATGCATGCAGTACTTCGCCTCAATGCAAAATCTCTTCGTCTTCCCTGCAGGGCACTGAGTCAATAACTTAACCTGCTTCAATGACGAACTTCAGTCTCCACGAGTTGCAACGTTTGGAATCCAAACGCATTGATTGCAAAGCTGCAGGTTGCAGCTTTCTAATCAGAAAGGGCGAACAGGTCAGGTCTGCATGAATGCGATTCAAAATCTCAAAAAATTGAGAAGCATGTAGATCATTATCGGTCAAACCCCACCTGCAGGTCCAAATACAATCATCGACGGACGATCCAATATTTGCAGGCTGGGTAGGTCTCTCTAATTACAAAATAATACATGTCATATTGCAAGTTCTCAGACATGAGCATCGATCATTGGTTCCGTCAAGCGGATGTATAGGACTGATAAAGAGAGATATTTCTTTCTCTACATGCACAGGTGATGTCACTGCCGCCATACCGGTAGTTGGATTGCTTCCCAGAAAGCGAGATAACTTCTTACTAGCTGACTTTCAAGTAATTAATACTCACCGCTACTGGTACCTTTACCTGGACTTCTGGAGTAGGGCATCACCCAGGCAATTCCGAACTTGAGTTTAAAGTGTATAAGGATTTTAAAGAACCCAAAAGTCAATAAAGGAAAATCGGCTCAAAGGTGTACATTTTACACGGCTTTGTAACAAGCATTCTACTCATGCTGTGTGGATTTTAGAGACAGCTCCGGCATGTTTGAGGGCTTTTCCCCGCCTCGTGGACTGCTGCAAGATTCGCTCAAGGTTCTCATTTAGTGCCAGGCTGCAGGAAAAAAAATTAAAGTGAGGCCGGACTGGGGGAGGTGCAGAAGTGTTCTGATCGAGCGTGTCCTCCACCAACAACCGTCATATGAATTCGCTGCTTGCAAGCGAATAAAATCAAAAACCTGATCACTTGCCAGACCAGCCTGAGCCGGATGATGGACGGGAAGCCATGCATGATTGCAGTGAGGAAGGGGTTCCACTCAGGAGGAACACAATAACATCCTCTACCCCTGCAGTCCCATTGTCACCGAGGGACAAAATGGATTTCGGGTACACTCCTACAGTCTCACTGATTGTTGTTGTGATTGTTTGAAACTTTTTCAGAAGATAGAAAAAACACATTAGTTTGAATTGGCGCCCACAAGCAAAAGTTATGCCACCCTAAGCCCCCCAAATGGGTTTTGTTTCTTGTAGAAAGTATTTAGTGTGCATGGAAAGATTTGATTCATTCTATTTGGGCTAGTGATGAGAAAGTAATGAGAAAATATAGTTTTTTAGACAATCTAAGTATCTTTTTGAAAAGAAAGCTTATAGGATTGATTTTTTACCCCCTAAAGAACTAAGCATTTTATGGCAAACTAGCAATTTGGGGCAACTCACTATAAAAGGATTTTTTTTTTTTTTTTTCTTTGAAATTTTCACATAAGATGTGCATGAGGAGTAGCTTTAAGGCCCAACAATTTTTTTATAACTTTTAACTACATGGTTAAAAAAAATTTGTATAATATATAATTTTCGTTGATCTTTGGGCAACTCAAAAAGTTCTTTGAAAGTCACATTTTCATCAAATAAAAATTTGAAATTGTAATCTAGATTTATATGTACGTGAAAAGCTTTAAATCATTTCATTTTGATTAATGAGATGAAAGTTATGCTCAAGGAGTTTTAGTTTGCAGGTAGTTATAGAATCTCTACTCTGAAATAAAATTTGAAGTCCTTTAATTAACTCAATTTACAATATTTTTGAAAATAAAATAAAATCATAGGGTGAAGCTTGTTAATAACCATTGGGATTTTCATTTTTCAATTCCATAACAAAATTCTTGACAATTTAGTCTTTTGAATCATTTTCTACTTCTTTATGCTTACTATTTTTTTCCTATATGTAATATGTTGTACAATTCCAAATGATTTGAA
This sequence comes from Antitrichia curtipendula, assembly GCA_951230915.1. NCBI lineage: Eukaryota > Viridiplantae > Streptophyta > Bryopsida > Hypnales > Leucodontaceae > Antitrichia > Antitrichia curtipendula. The sequence continues at coordinate 44,955,392 of OX579635.1, forward strand.
AATTTTCAAACATGTAGCCAATGTGCCTTGAAGAATGAATAGAAAAAGTAACCACCATTTTATACATTTTCTTTTATACAAATGTAACTTTGTGAAGTGCAGCTGCCTAGTTTTTTGTAGGGCCAAAAAAAGGATGTTTGTCAATTCAAATGCTAATATCTTGCAATCCACATGGTGGAAATTTGTGAATTTTTTTCAAGATCTTTTCAAACCAGCATACTATAAGATCCTACGGTTACTTGTATCTAACAAAAAAATCTGTAAAATTTGGTACTTGTACTAGAAATGGCAATTTTAGACCATTTTGGGGAAAATATTGTCCAAACCTTTAGGGTTGAACACAATTTTCAGAATTTAAAAATAAAATGGCAAAATTTTGTAACTTTAGTTCCCTTGCCAAAAAATCTCTCCGTTGGGATTATTGTGTTTCAATTCCATCTTAGAGATATCAACAATTTAATTTTTTCTTCTATCTCATGCCTACTTTTTACTAAATTATTTTCAAAGAATGAAATCAATGGGGGAGGAAAGGTCCTAAACTCAATTCATAAAAATATTCAATTTAGACTCACAATCTACTATACAAAAAAATAAAATTAAGAGGATTCAAAAGCTTTGTAATCTAGTCAAGTTACTGGAGTTAGGAGCAACAAAAAATCTTTTTTCCATTTGAAACATTTATATCCTTCGATTGATATGGTCAAAGTTTCTAAAACTTCTCTTAGACGTTTTCATACTAGTCTAGTGTAATATCCTACGATTGGATATACATAAGAACAAATGTTCAAATTTTTTGTTATTTGCATTGAAATGATAGTTTCAAGTAGTATATGATAAAATAAAAAATGGTCTTGGAATTTAGCGGTTAAGCCGTTAAGTGCACATTGAGCAATTATTAATGAAACCATTCTTTTCTTAAAGTTCTATAGTGAATCCCTATGAAATTATGAACATATAGATTGACTTTTTAATTTTTTGAATATGCAAGAGCTATAGTTTGTTTTCAAAAAAATAAAATATTTTGTTGCTAAGATTTAGGGATTCAAATCCCTTTTTTCAAAAGCATTTCAAAATTGATTGTTGTTAGAATAAAAATAAAAATAAAATTGAATTATATTAAAAAATATTAAAAAAATATTATTTTTACATGTATTCCATAAATTATTGTATTACTATTGTATAACTGTAATATTTGCTTTTAAAAATATATATAGATATAGACTTAAAGTATCAATATTGTTGTTTTAAATTTTTTCATGTCATAACTATATAAAAAAAAGGTTAGAAACTGTTTTTTTTTCATTTTGAGTTGAAATTTTTTTTAATTTATTTTTCTAGTTGTAGTTGAGTGAGTCTCCAAATTATAAAAACTAATATAAATTCTTATTTATTTATGCATTTTAGTGCAATGTGCTATATCATTCATAAATTATTATAATTTTTATTTTGAAAATATTGGTCTTTGGATATAGAAAACTATTTGTAAAGACAATTCACGGTTACTAGCATGTGAGCCTAGGATCTTGAGCCCATGAACCTAGGATCCTGAGCCCATGAGCCTAGGCTCTTATGTTATAGGTACTTTCATGATTTTAAGTTATTTATATCATAGGTGCCTATGTTATAAGCACCTTCCATAATTATAGAATATTTATATTATAGATGTCTATATTATAGGTATCTATGTTATAAGTATCTTCCATGGTTATCAAATATCTATATTATAGGTACCTATATTATAAGCACCTTCCATAGTTATAGGATATTTATATTATAGGTGTGTATGCTATAAGCACCTTCATTAGTTGTAAAGTATCTACTTAAATTTAGACTCAAGGCTTGTTTCTAAACTCACATATTAGTGTTGTTAGAAGACAAATTATCATCTAAATTTCCTTGAATGTCACTACAAGAAAACGAGGAGTTTTGCAACTACACTGTGCAACTCATTTTGTAGTTGCATAGGTTGTTTGCAATTAGGTGATAATTTGGAGCCCGTAGTTGCAAAGCAGTTGCAAAAAATTTTGAAGTTGTTTATTATTTGACAGTATATTTGAAAGTTCATTGATGAACTTTTCTGACGTGGTTGCTTACGTGAAAGTCATTTGTATGCAACTTGTTTGCAACTAATGTGCAACTAGTCTACAATTGACTTACAACTGGTTTGCGATTGGTGTGCAACTAGTTTGTGATTGATGTGCAACTAATTTGCATCTTTGTGACTTGTAGATTTGAATTTCAAAGATTTGTAGATTCTAAATTTCAGATCTATCTTTTTTTTAGATCGCCAAATCCAGAAATATCTTAAATTTTAAATATTTATAGATTTTTGTAGATTATAAAAATCTACAACTTGTAGAAATCTACAAAATATATAAATATTAGAATTTCATTATCAAAATTCATTACACAATACTACTATAACTTACAATTCTTATATGTTCAACCTAATGGTATTCTTGACAATTGATGTGGGACAATTAATAAAAGACTTAATAATAGTTGCATTTTAGTTGTTTTCTAGTTGCATGCTAGTTTTTTCAAGTTAAAGTCTAGTTGTTTTTAAGAGAAACACTAGTCGAATTGTAATTGCAATGTAATTGTAGTCTAGTTGCACTATAGTTGCAATTCAAATGCAGTCCAATTGCAATCTAGTTGCATTCTAGTTAAATTGCTATCGAATTTAAATTACATGCAATTGTAGATAGACACATTGGACTCTACAGAACGTAAAATTGTCCACATCGACAATTGTGATGAAGATTGGATGTAAAGTACCTCACATCAACTCTTTTGTTACATTCCCGTATGCGTAACTACATGTTGCGACTACTTTGCAACTATTTTGCAACTACAGTGTAACTATGTCAAAGTTGGTGCAAATATAGAGGATTGTAGTTGCAGGGTAGTTGCATAGGACATGTAGTTGCATTTTAGTCAGTTGTAGGGGACACGTTTTTCTTCCAGTGTGTAGATTAGAATTTTACTCGATTTTTTAAGGTAAGCCACCACACTTTTGCCCTCAAATTACATGTTCATTGTAGAAATGGCTTCATTATTACTATGCAAAAAGCCTAAAAGTCTCTTTTTTTAGCATATAGAACATTGGTGATGCTTAACCCCTAAAAGACCATTGTTCCTTTGTAGGATACAGGGAATTTTGGGCAAGTACTTATAGGCTGAATTTTTGTCAATTTTTTTTGAAACTATTGTTTGAAGATAGAAAAATTGATTAGCTTCATAGAAATATTATTATCTTTTCAATGGGTGCCCAAGAACAAAAGTTATGTCCTTATAGGCTCAAAACAAGGGAAAAGGGTAGCAAAAAAAAATTTAGGATTTGAATTTTAATTAATTTTTTTTTCATGGATTATATTTTTATCTGCATGGAAATATTTGATTCATCCCATTTGGATTTGTTATGAAAAAGTTCTAGACAATCTTGTTTTTTAGGCAATTAAAGTATCTTCTTGGAAAAATAACTTGTAGGATTCATTTCTGAATGCAATTTTTGTAATTTTACAATTAGTTTGCTTCCTAAAACAATCTCACCATTAGAATTAGTGCGTTTTAATTCCATTTTAGAGATATCAATAATTTAGATTTTCCTTCTATCTCATACCTACTTCTATTTAGTAATTTTTTTAATAATATAAATTAAATTTTAAATTATTTTTTTCCTAGATTCTCAATTCAAATACCTACAATAAGATTTAAAGCTCAAAACTATGTAGTGAAAAAAAATTAATTCAAAAAGGTTTAAAGTCAAATAATATAGTCCCACAATGTGCTAAAAATATGTTTTTTCCACTTTAAATGCAGATATCTTGCAATCTATGTGGTCAAAATTTATGGAATTTTTTCCACACATTCTCATACTAATTAGATGTAAGATCCTATAGTTAGATATGCAAAAAAAATTCAATTTTCAAAATATTTTACTCTTTGCTGTAGAAATGGCAATTTTGAGTGTTTTTTGGCAAGAAAAAGGTCTTGATCCTTTGGGGGTTGAGATGAGACTATGGTATTCTAGAAAGCAGTAGTGATTGCTTTCGCATGATATGTAGTTTTCATGTTGCAATGCACAAATTTCATTGTTTTAAAGATTTTCAAATTTTTGAGTATTATTCCTAAATCCTAAGTGCCCAACTCAAGGCACCTTATTAGGATGTCAACTAAATTTTGAAGTTATATAAAATCTTACCAAAATATCATTTTGGATAGTTTTTCAATTGAATATTTTCAGAGTCTATTTTAAGCATCAAAAAATTAATTTTGAAAAAACTTGTTTGTAGTTTTTTATTGAAGATTTTGTACAAATTTTGATTTTTTAGTACTAGAAGCTTATAGAGATGAACTTCAAATAGATTGGAATTTGAGTGTAGGATTGTCTTGCCGGACATGTCTCAGGGTATTGGTGATGTGTTGGACGTCTGACGTCGCGTGTCGTATAGGATAGGTTCTGACAAAATGAGATAAGCCGTTGTGTAGAAAATTAGGGTTTCACTTTTTTTAATCCCGGGTTGTCCGAATTTGTCTTATGTGGTTGGTTGTCAAGAATGATGTAGAAAGAGAGAACCATGTCATCAAGGGCGACTGTGAATACAAAGATCAGGGTGACTTTGAGTGTAGGATGCAGAGCAACTTTGGGAAAGGCGGTGACTGCAGGTTTGGGGGGCAACCACAGGTTCAAGGGGCAACCGCGGGTGGTAGGTTCAATAGGCGACCACGGGTGCAGGATTAGTGGGCGGCTGCGGGTGCAAAACTAAGGGGTGATCATGGGTATTGGAGCGGTTTAGGGTTAGGGGTAATTGCATGTGACAACATGAGGGCAACTACAGGTTTAAGGGACAACTTCATTTGTAGTTTAGAGAGGGTGACTGCAGATACAAATGCCAACTTATTTGGGCATATTTTATCTCCAAGTAACACACTACAATGGATTTGGGATGCACTTACAATTCTGTGTTTAATAAATATTACATTGGCCATTGGTCGATAGTAGCTTGCTCAATTTCCAATTTTAGAAAATTTAGGTTGTAAAATATTTGATTTGATTTCTCTACTGCAATTAATACCAAGCATCCATTTCAAATCTTCAACATGAATAACAACAATAATAATAATAGTAATAACTCATATTTATTAGTATGAGGGAACTCCAAATGAATCCAAAACCTGGCTATGGTCACCACCCTAATGCCTTTGATTCTATAAAAGTCTATGCACATCCTAGAAACTGAAACCTTTCTATGTACTTTTCACCTGAACGTGTCTAGTGAGGCACAACAAAATACTCACACATAAGCTATTAGACTATTATATACTTCAACTACAAAGCTTCACTACAAAAAACTATATGTTGAATCCTTCTCAAACTAATATATTGCTTCCACATTTATTTATCTGGTGCGAATGTGTCATCGTTGGGTACTTCATCAACATCGGGGTCTGTATCTTCATCTGACTCACTTCCATCTTCATTGTTGGTCAAGCATCCTAAGGTTTCATTTTTGTCATCCTCTCTTGGTATTGGTTTGTGTCGTACTTTGTGTTCTACCTCCAAGGTTAGGTTCCGCACTTTAGTATCTACGCCAGCCTCTCATTCTATTTGCACCAATCGTTTTGTGAGCCTCAACACATCGATCAATCCATCAGCATTAAATATAAGGTTTTGCCTTTCTCAATTTGATTGCCACACGTTTTGGATGGAACATTCCGCCTCCATATTGAAGCGTTTGACAACATGGTTCTAACGTTTAGGATTTCTCAAGCCCTTCTCTTGAATCCTTCTCATATGCTTCCTTCCTTCCTTGTTGCGTTCATGCCCTCCTAATGATGATTTTCCAAGGCCTAACAATGATGAAGGTTGAGTGGATATAGGAGCTAAACCATCGACTTCTTCATTAGTGCTCCGTACTGGACCTCAATGCACCGGTGGCCTTGTCGGAGGGATTGGAGTAGACCTTGTGATTGTAGCCACGTTCCTACATGGCCCTCGATTTAGGGGCGCATTATGATTCACGTTAAGGGCAATTTCCAATAGCACATCTGAATCATACTCCATAGTTATTGTTATTCAAGTGCTAAGTGCACCTAATACTTCTGAAATTGGATGCCCCTTATTGATGTCTACTTCCTCTTCTTCTCTTTCACGTCTCATAGTAACTTCTGGAGATATCTGGAGATTCACCAGCCTACTTGAAGACAATTGTGTTGGTATTGGAGATCTTTCCTGCTCTTCTGGTGTTGGCATTGAAATATGTATGCCTTCTTTATTGTTAGTGTGAGTTGTTTCCCTTGTTGGCAAAGAACTTGCCATTGGAGCTTCATCCCATGGAGAGACACGATTATGTTATGTTCTACAAAGAGGCTCCTCCTTGGCAAAATTGTTCTCATCATCGCCATCCACAAACATATTACTATAACAACATTATCCAGGAGGGTCAATTGGGTCAGGCACCATTGTAGTCCATGGATTTTCGTTCAAGAGTTCGTCTTCTTCCCTGCGATTCTTAGCCACTTGAGCATATGCATCGATTGAGTCATCTTCTGATCCTGTAGACAATGGCTCCTCACACTCTCACTTGGTATTTCCATCCACATGGTAGTCATCATAGAAAGAGGCAAGATTGTGTTTACGTTTCACACATTGAAGCACTACAAGAAAATGGGGGTATAAATGACTTGTCCACAATAGCTGCAAAACATTACAAAAAATATGAGGCCTCAACAAGGCTGTGAGTGCTGATTTTCGGGACCCGCGGGTGATATTACAGAAAAAAAAAAAAAATCAAAAAGTGACGTCACGCTGACGTGGCGCTGACGTCAGCACTGGCGTGGCACTTCGACCACATCAGAGTTTCAGTGTCAGCATTTTTTTTTTCGAAAAAAATTTCTATAGTATCACTACGGGGGTCCAGGCTTAACGGCCTTCTAGACCCCCCAAATTTTTCCTAATGCAGTCATTTTGCTGTCAATTTGCAGTCATTGTTGTCGGTGCAGTCATTGTGGACAAGTCATTTATACCCCCATTTTCTTGTAGTGAAGTTTGTTATTTGCGTAGATATACACTAGTGACTCCGCCTTCAACGTGATAGGTGGTTTCGCACTTTATTGTGTACAAACAAATACATGCTCCAGTTCCTTTCACATGACGATGATGAGCAAGTCAAAGATAGAATTCTCGTTGCAAGTTTTAGAAGAGTGTTGCCACCCACATGATTCTATCATTGATGAGGCAACAAAGAACATTGATTGATATCAAGAGCCTCCTATAAGGGGTCAAAAGAGCATGTCTTCTCTCTTAATTGTGCAAGCTCCATCACTGCTTCATCATGCTTCACTTCAATGCTTCGCTGAGTGTTTGTATGACTTGGTTCAATGCCGATTTTGCCACTCCGTTATTTTGAATGGAAGGTACATCGGCCAAAAAGGGTTCAATAGTACAGCTGCATAGTGTAGATTTGAATGCATCATTTTCTAACGTTGGTCAAAAATGCTTCTCGTACATGTCTACAATCCCTGGATCTAAAAAAAGGCGCATTTCTGAGGGATTTCACATGCTCTTCTAAGCCTTGCATGACTAACCAAGCTTTTGGCATTGCAAGGGCCTTTCCATCAAATACTCAAAGAGCAAGAATCACAGGCTGTACCATGTGTAGAAAATTTTCATATTGCACCCAAAATCTTTCTAAAGTAATACTTTGCTTTGCGTAAATGGCTTGTTGTTGAATATGTCCTCTATTTTTCCGATTATAAAGATTGATTTCAAAAGGTGCATACGACTCATTCAATACCACATTGTGCAACGCTTGATTGCAGTCTACCAAACGATCTACCATGAGAAAGTTGCAAGCAAAGCTTATTTTGCTTCGAAGTCTCAACACCTTCTTTGGTGAGTACTTCCGCAATAGAGCCAAGGTATGCTCATATTTCTTGATGAACTTGCAGATTTTTTTGCACTTATCCATCAACTCCACAAGTTTTTTTTTCTTTCCCTAGTTTTCCAGAAGTAAGTCTAAAATGTGTGCTGCACACCTTTGTTTGTACATGTGAGGGTACTTTTCTTACAACATTGTCATGGCCCCCAATATTACTTTGGCAATGTCCATACAACGTTTGCAAGACCAATCCGCTCTATGTATTGTGCCATCAAATCCACTGTGTAGGGAATGTCCTTATTTCTAGTGCAGTCCACCGATCCCCCCAAAACATCCTCAACAGGATAAACGAGCATCATGTTAACCAATGGACGAGTATTGGTATCAATCCACCCATCCGAACAAAAAGTCGCTCCATATTGTTCGATAGAGTGCCTCGTCCACTTAAAGACCATGACCTTTACAGCTACCAGTTTCGCATCTACCATTTTTGTATGCACTGCATTGTATGATGGCGGTTGGTACAAAAATCCTGCGCTTGCTATTTCCTTCACTGTGTTTATAAAGGCCGGATGTCGCACAACATTAAATGCAATGTTGGCTTCATAAAAAAATGAAGCCCACATCTTATCTAGTTGCTGCTTGCGATCCACTTGTAACGCCTCATCTATATTTCTTTGAAGGAAAATAGAAGGCATAATTCTCCTCCTTTCAACTGTAGCTAGAGTAGAATCCATTGAATCTAGATTAGGAGTCAGTGATTCATTTGTATTAGTAGGATCCAAAGATCCTCCACTAGGCTGAAGAAGGGACTTAGCAATAGCATCATTTGCATCGCTTGTACCTTGTCAATTGTACATCTCTTCATAGCTAATGAACCTTGAAACCACCCTGTTACAGTTTGGAAATCTTTGGATTACAATTGCAGGGATACGTAGACAACGATCTGTTGTGTTTGAGCTGCCATATCCAAAGTGAGAAAAAGCCCTCTTCCATACAAATGCTTTGCTCCACCCACAAAATCTGCATTTCTTTGGATAGGAGGAATTATCTTTCACTTTGCATAGTACTAATTAGGGGTCCCATTCCCTTATGGCCCTACGCGCATCGCTTCCACTCGCAGTCCTTGAAACACTTCGACTAGCCATCTTGCGGAATTGCAATACATTTTACAAGAAAATCACCTTATTGATCACCTAGTAATTGAAAGAAATAATGACAAAGTCACCCTGCTAAGAGTGGTCTTCAAAACCCCTCTAAGCAAGGTTGTTGCCCTCCAAAAAAACAAAAAGTCCGCAAGAAGCTTCTTTTGAAGATTCAAGTTGAGAATTTTATCATTGGAGCAAGGTGAGAAGCAAATGGTGCCTCTCTGGCTTTATATTGTTCAACTTCTTGGATTGGAGGTCACCCTATGAGCGGTTTTGGAGATTGTTGGTGAACGGGTGACTGTTGCTAGGAGACTACAATTGAAAGAGGGCAACCGTGGGTCCAAAGAAGACAACCGTGGGTCAGAGAATGGCAACCACGGCTCTAAGGAGAGCAACCGCAGATCAGAGAAGGGCAACCACGGGTCAAAAAGGGCCATCGCGGGTCAGCTCAAGTCAACTACGGGTCAAGACAGGGCAACCACAGTTCCTCACATGGCAACCACGGGTCCAGGTAGGACGACCGTGGGTCCTATACTATTTATAGAATTTTATAGTATTCAAAACTTCTACAAAATGTAAGTAAAAGATTTCATATTTATATATATTTTGAAACATTAATGCAAGGAAGGGAATTGACCATATTTACTAGAGAAAATTCAAAATGGGATAGAATCCTTTTTATATATACATGATAGCAAAATGTACATAATCCTACAACCACCGCAATTGAGATACATCATGCAACATCCATCTTTCCCTTCTCTTCTCTTTCCTTCTTCTTAGCCTCAATCTGGGCCATTGCCTTTCTCTCTTCCCTATGTAACTCAGTGAGGTCTTGATCCTCCCATCTCTCTCGCCGCCAAATTTGCAAGAATTTTCTTGAAAAGTAGATGTGCATTTTCAATAGCTCCTTGTTCTATTCCAAGTTTCCTTCCAACTTGAGAGAAGCAACTAACATTTCCTTTAGCTTGGCTACTCCCATTTGAGATGTTTCAAGTGTGACACGGTCAAGGGAAGCTTGGTCTACAATCTCATTCAAGTGATTTAACTTGCACAGGCCTCCTGCACGCCTCTATTTTTTGTGACGCACCGCTCTTCTTCCATCTTGCAGTCTTCCAAAATTTTAGCAAGCAGCTCATCTACCCTTTAAATCAATTGTTTAAAAGGCATCACTACATTATTCCATGCGATTCAGTAAAATATAGAGGAATAATTTAGTAATGCCTTTTAAACAATAATTGCAAACAATTATGATTCATAGATCATTTTTATATGGATAGTCTAAGTGCCACTCTGAACAACTGTAACATTGTTAACTTGTAAGAAAGCTTCCCCTTTCAAGAAGATATCATCCTTCTTTGGATGCTTGGTTTAGATTCAATTATAATGTAATAAAAAAGACTGGTTGGTTCAATGTATGTTTTGGTCACTTGTGTCACTGCCTGGGGGAGTATGAGTGGCTACGGTATGTGACTACGGCATGTAACTCACGCCTAGGCAAATCTTGCTTTTTGCAGAAGTAAAAAGATTTTTTCAGCCAATTCCGTAGAATAAGAAAATAATCATTGGCAATTATAACATCCACATTTTTCATTAAAAAAATCAAATATAGTATATTTATTTAAAAAAAAGAACAATATAAAATTGCAATATAGAAGTACAAGATGAAGCCATAGGAAGTGGAATCAAAGAAGCAAAACAAACCACTAAATGTAACTTGCTACGGCAAGCATGCATGAAAGATGACCAAATGCTATGGGCCTCACATGACATGTACTATTTTGATAAGTGCTATTAAACTAAACAAGGAATAAAAATGTTTAGATGGTAATCTTTTGGTTGTTTTGAAAACCACTCTTTTTGCCATGTTCATAGTTGGATGACTCTCCTTCTTCAAGTTTCCGTTTGACACACGTTCGTGAAGCTAGTCCGTCCGCCTTGAGAATAGATTCCACAATGTTTCCATTCTTCAAAGCTTTTAAGGTCCTTTTTGTCAGTGGAGTGTGTGCTTCGAGCAAATAGTCAATCACTTGAGTTTGGTAATAAGGCCCGTATACAGAATTGAGCAAAGTCATATCAGTCAAGTCGTCTATGAAAGCATTTTTGTCTTGACCAGCCACCTTGTTTTTTTCTAAATTTCAACGGTGTTTTCGTGGATGAGGACCCCATTTGAAGTTTTTAGAGTGTTTATCAAAATATCCACCAAGGTATTGGTAGAAGAATGCCCTCCTTCCTTTGTTTTGTGGCTTAGTTTTCATTAGCCTTGGTGCAACTCTAGTAATTTCTTCTGGATCTGTTTCCTAGTTCAATTGCAAACTAGCAAAATCCTTTTCCAAATCATGTAGTCCTTGTTGCCAACTCCAAAGTAGGTCTTGACCCCAAAATGTTGCATCATTGGTCATGTCACCATTGTGTTCCTAAGAAGGTGGCATGTAAGTCATCAAGTTGAACATGGCCTATAAACGATCATGGAATGGTGCTGAACACAAAACGCAATGTTGTCTAATCAAACATTGTGTGATTAGACATTGAAGATGGTACACATGTACACAAGATCGAAGTGTTCATCCATCTTCAGGGTCGAATTGGTCTTGATATATGGGGCATTTGGTATGGTCTAAAACAAAAGGTGCATAATTTGGCCATAGTAGTTTTTGTGCCTCCACTTCAATATGGCTAGACATGCCATTTTTGTAGTCCCAACCATTTTTTGTCCAATCTATACAACGTCTTTAGCATGGGCATGTTGTTAGGGAACATATCCTCCAACAATGTCCACGACGTTGTCGCACTGTATTTACATACACTATGTAAAAACAATTAATTGTTGTCAAATTAAATGATTTTTTGGAGAGTCTAAAGATCCACATAGAGAAGATTCTAGCTTATTTACCTCTATTAGACAACCATTAGGCATTAATTCTTTTGTTTCTTTAATTGAAACCATTTTAAACTTTATTTGTAGATTTGAAGTTGTTAAATGGAAAGGTGAAGTTTGTTTTACCTTTTCTTTTGAATTTTAAAAATGATAAAGGCCACGTAGTTGCCATGTAAAAGATAAAGATGGAATTATGGGGAGAAAAGGATGGCCAATGGATGAATTGTGGTCCATGTGGCATTTTAGAGGCCAAAATTCATTTGCTTAGGTGGAAGGGATGGAGGATGAGGTGGAAGATAAGATGGAGGGTCTTCTTCTTCCTCCTCATAGTTTGCTTAAGGGAAACCGAGACTTTGAAGAGACATAGCAGATTGTACAAGAAAGTTTTTGTAATGAAATTTTGTAAGATTGTTCATCTTGTTTTGAGGTTTTCATAAACCTATCACTTTTTCAATTTGGAGTTTTTGTGTAGAAGTTATGCTTGATGGAGTGAGAGAGGGATAATTGTCATGGAGTGAGAGGGCAGAATTTTCGAGGGGTAATAATTTTTGGTTGAGGAGTTTTTTGTCTTTGAGATTTTATGAGAGTATGTGTTTAAATGTTAGCTTTCTAAAAAGCTATCATTCTCTTAGTTTGGAGTTAGGATGAAAAAGTTGTAGGCTTAGAGGCGAGTAGTGAGAGGCTGTTTTTGATTTGAAGAAAGAGAACTTCGACCAGATGTAAAAGTTGGACAATATCTTATTTTGTGTTGATATTTAAAAAGTGTGTAGATTATTGTGTTAGACTTCTATAGAAATATTACACGATCAGTTTGGAGTTTGCATGTGAGAATTATGGGCTTGGAAGAAGAGTAGTGATGAGCTGCCTTTGAATTGAAGAGAGTGAACTTTGACCGACTATAAAAGTTGGACAATATGATATTTTGAGTTGAATTTTTGAAGGTTTGTAGATATTGTTGTTATCTTTCTGGAAAAATGTTTATTCTCAATTTGGAGTCTTGGAGCGGCTGTGGCACTCATATTAGTGGCAAGACCTTCCTAGAAAGGAATTTATGCGGTTTATGAGCAACATCAACTACTTTATACAAACATGTGATATTTTATTGGGGCTTTATGGTGGATTATAGAGGTTTTTATGAGCACGCACATATATTTTACTAAATCACGGGGCCCTTTATTTTCTAGCCAAGTCTAGTTGCAACCAAAAGCCCGGTGCTTTCTCAAAGCAAGGCCTCTCTAGCCGAAACCGCGACTCTAAGAAGAGCGACTTCGGGTACTTCTAGGCGACCGCGGGTTTTGCTCCCTACTTAATCGCTTTCCTATTCCTGGAGGCGTGGTCGCCCCTTACTGCAGTCTCGCATCCAAGGTCGCCCCTACCTGAGGTCACTCCTATACACTAGAAGAAACCTGGGTTTTTTTTGACGCCCAAAATTTGGACATCCACTTTTTTGGACATCACACATAATATTAGGATGCTAGTTTTGACATCAAAACTAGCATCCTAATGTTATGTTTGATGTCCAAAAAAGTGGACGTTCAAATTTTGGGCGTCAAAAAAAACCCAGGTTTCTTCTAGTGATATGTGGTCACCCTGTACTAGTAGTCGCCCATCCACGTCAGACCCGCATACGCCCTTGAATTTGCCACAAGGCCGTCACATGGCATCTAGGTGGCCGGACAGTAGAGGATTTTTTTTGGAAAAGTCAACGATCAGTTTGATTTTGCTGGACATTGCAGAGGCACTAATGGACATCGAGTGACGTCAGGGACGTCACATGTCGCGATGTCTAGAAAGACAACCCTACTTGAGTGGAAAATTGCATTAAATCTCATTGGAAATTCATTTAAAAAATTCGTAGAGTAGATTTTAAGATGCCATAAATCAATATTGGTTATGCTTGTTAATATGTTATAATATTTAGCCTGATATTTTTTTTATGACCTCAATTTTAGATTTGACAATATAAAATTCAATTGAAAGACTTCAAATCATTTTTATAGTTTTAACATCCTTGTGATTAAACATTATAATCTTTTAATCCATAAGTAATATTGTTATGGTTTATTTCCCTATGTGATCCATGACACATCTAATCTAAATTTTTTAATTCATATGGTTGTAATTCTTTAAAAATTGATAAAACTAATAAAAACTTAGGCTTTTTGTTTAGTTTTAAACAAATTCCAAGAAGCTCAAAAAAGACTTAGAACATTTAGAGGTTAAAATTTGGAATGACTAATTTGCCAAAAAAGCATTCACAATTTAACAAATAGTTTAACATCTATTTGAATTGGATATCATTAAAGAATTGAAAACTCGAAATGAGACGTTTAGTAAAAAAATTGGGACATGGTCACATTGCATCAATGCATTTCAAATTTCATAAAATATAAATTAAAGAAGTTCATAAATGGAATTTTGCTATGGGTTTCAATTTTTCATTGAGAAAAACATATGATATATGTACATGTTTTTATTTTTATTTTATCATATTCAAAAAAATGGTTTCATTATTATAGTTTTGATTAATTATTTTTCCATTTGAAAAACATTTTTTGATGATGTGAATTTTTAATATACTTTTGTATCAAAAAAACTTAAAGTGTTTTTGATAATCAAAATCTATATTTAATCTTAAATATAGACCTTATTCACTATCAACATCTACTATCAACATCTACATTGTTGATAGTATCTACAATGTGTTATTAAATAAAAAGTTTCAAATTCCTATAGATAATCTATCTTTAGCAAAATAAAAAATTCTAATTTGGATTTAGGAGTACAATAAAATTATGAAAAAATCTTTTTTTGATCTTTTTTACTAATGACATTTGAATTTTAAATTTCTACCAATATGCACTAGAGGAACTTATTCTAAGAATTTATTGACCATAACTTCCAACTCCCTTTTATTATAGACGTAGCATCACCTATGAGTTCTATAGAAGGACATTTCAAGAATCCATAACAAATTGTTTTTTGTTAGAAAAAACATGGTTCAATTTTTGTTACTTTGTGTGTTGTTTTCCACTTGTTGAAGGAATAAAATGAAAACGAAACTTGTTTAATTTTCTGGAGAATCAAATCGATAAATGTTTGGTTACAATAGGATGTCATAAATTCATAGGTTATTCCACAAAAGGTCAAGGATCAATGAAGTCCTTACAAAGTTTAGAAATGCCAAAAATAAAAATAAAATGTCCATAATATAATGAGGATTCTATGCAAACTTTGAATACTTGCATATAGTGATGATTCAAATTTGCCGAATTTTTTAAAATAATATAAGAAGATTTATTGTATTTATAGCCTTTAATATGTTTGTATATTGATATTTAAGAAAATTTATTTAAAAAAAAGATTAAGACAATTGATCTTTAAAAAAACACTATAATATATACCAATACAATTGTTTAATTTGTTAATTGTACACATAAGTGCATAACCAAAGGATAGTTCATGTCTTCTCTAAGAATGGATGTAAAGTCAAGGGAAATGAATGGCACACTCTAAAAATACATGGTAAAACGTTATATTCATTAAAATGAGAGGTTTCCACTGAATTGGGAGGTGTTGAGACCAAGTAGTTGACCTATAATGCATCAAGATAGAGTAGATATCAGCGTGAAACAATCAACTAGTACCACTAACAAGTACGTGGTTGCCTATATAGTATGAAGAAGAGGACACAAAATTCATACAATTGTGTCTTTTTTTATTACACTTGATTGTTTTATACAATCATGTCATATTATCCGATGTAAACGCCTTTTTAACTTTTTTCACAGTGTTGGTAATTACTGCGAGTGTGATTCACTGCAGCATGGCAATGTATGTAATATGTGCAGATAGCTTGTGTACCTCTAGGCTATGACTCTACCATATGAACATCTCCTATATGTGTGACTTACTCTTGAGCTTCTCCATGGCCTTCCTAATCTCTGGCCCGCGGCTGTATCCATTACTAGCTTGCTTGTACTCCCGTCGTGCCTGTTGCCTTTGTAGTTCTAAGAACTTTTGATCCCACCGGTCAAAAAATGGAGAAACGCAACTCTTGGTCGCCACTCCGCTGTACGTTTTGGTCTTTCTTACTCCTAGGGAAAGAGGTCGTGGCCGAGGATTTGAGGGCACGTCAGACTAGATAGCAACCTTCTCTTTGCACAATTCACGTGGCACTTCTAACACTGGTGACAACGCTAACACTGGTGACATGACATTCCCGTACAATTTCCTCTGTGGTGCTCTGTCGGAGGCCGATGGTGACATCTGCGAAGCGAAAACACCTCTAGACTTTAACGGAGAAGGGGAGCAGGATTTAGGCAGACGAGGAGTTCCACTGGGAGGACTGTCTACCACACCATCCTCGAGAGGCCTAGCAGAATAATCCATCGTGGAATTAGCTGTTGCCGCCGAGCAAAGGAAGTTCCCTGTACTCAATATTGCGTTTTGCCCATAGTCTAGGATGGAATCAACCGACGCCGTACATGTGAGGCTGGCATTCAGGAACGGAGACGGAGAGAAATGCAAATTCTGAGAACAACACACAGTAAGAAACATTATCACTCGAGATCAGCAGAGGAAATTCAATAAACAAATGCAATCTCAAATTCAAGGCGAATGCAGCAGAACACAATAGATAGCGAGAACTCGAAAACCATATCGATATATTTTATTTCACGAAATATGTAGATACAAAACAGAACGAATACGTGAGTTAGTACGTCAGATACTGTCTAAAGTATCAGGTCGATGCGAGCTAAAGAGCACAAGAATTTACAGTTGTTTATTTAGGTGCCTAATAGATCGAGTCGACCTGAGCTACACTAACGAAAGACTACCCTATCGTAAATTCTCTGAAACTCGCACTGCATTCAATATGTTGTTGTACGTGCGACGACTTCGTTCGTCGCAGAGCATCCTCCTCCCAATTTTTTCTTTGTTACTCTCCCTGAAAGACTTCAATCCTATGTCCCGAGCGTTTGTCAGACGCTTGAACCACGGCAGCAACACCTCGAGCAGGAACGAATCCTTTGGACCATTCCCCTTGTAATTCCAAGAGTCCGGGAGAATGACATTCTCGGTCTTGTTCATCACGTGCTTTGCTGGGCTGTCATCAACTGCAATGGTATTTTCATGGTTGAAATTCCCACGGTATCCCTTGAACAAGGTACTCATGTTTTTGAGGAAGAGATCTTTATTTGTGCCCGGTTCACTAAAAGTCCCGATGCACCCGAAATCATCTCTGTACTTTAATTTTGTGCACGAGTCCTGTCCGAGAACGAACATTGGATACTCCTGACCCTCAAATAGGTACAAGCAAACCTCTTCTGTAGTGGACTTCTTCATAGAGCTCCAAATAGAAATGAATGCTATGCGTCCTAACTCATGGAGGAACTCAGCGCAATTTGGACGGACCCACACTGCCTTCGGTCCAACTAATGTCGGAATGGTTGCCGAGTGCGGCTGCGTCGCGTCACGGGCGTGAAAGTACGAGCCCTTGGACTTTGCATCTTCACAGACACACAAAATTCCATTCAGGTCCAGGACAACGTTGAGCCACTTCTCCGACACCATGGACGTCAATGGAAGGTCTACCTCCTTCGACTTTCCTCGAGGACATCGAGGATCCGGTCCCTGCTATCAAACGTACAAATGTGCAGCCAGTTACTACGCTGCACTGACACATTTCAACACAATCTGGACATCATGGAAGAACTAAAGAGGACGACCTACAGTCCAAGTAAAAATATAAAATGAACTTATGAACACCGTGATATTATAAACCACGAGAACGCAAAATACCTGTTCTTTTGAGGAAGTGGGTTCCTGAGCGGGTTGTGGAATTCGAATGTCCAGGAGTCCCGCTTCCGGTGCAATGGTGTCATCAACCAATGGTCCACGCTCTGGTAATGACACATCTGGCACACAAATATCCATTACGCAAGCCTTTGTAGATGGAGTTTCAACGACAGGGATACGCTCTGGAGATGTTGGTGGAATCACAAGAAGTTCCTCTGCATTTCAGAAATTGTCAAGAAAAAAATCCGTGAGACATCGGTATATTTTATCATATCGGAATATAGTAAGTACAAAATTGATTCTCAAAATGATAACTCAGTGGTTATGTTCACTACTAGTATCCGGCCAAAAAATGATTCTATTTCATCCTGAAAACCTACATCCATGTACAGAGTATGCTACAAATCAGCTCGAGTCGAGCTAACACTACACAAATGACATCAAGAGATATTGCACATTTAACTTGCAGGTGGATCCGGATTGGACAGTGGAGCAATTTCTTCATCTACGTTGGCAGCGCTGTGTTCCTGGACCGCGACGTCATCAGAAGTAGGAATACTTGTTGGCTCCCTATCAGCAACCTCGCCTTGCACTTCCAAGGGATCCAAATCCTCTGCAGGTGGTGTTGGTGTCTCCGGGCATGCGAATAGAGGAGGAGGCGGAGCGGGAACTACGAATTCTTCATTCGAAGGTCCAAGCACAGGAGGAGGAGGCGCAGCCATGGTTTGTACTCCGGGCTCCACCAATAAATTTGAGGATCCACTATTATTGGATCCTCCTGCTGGACCCTAGAGGAGCAGCTGCTGACCCGCCGGCTGCAATGACGCCAGAGGTTGGATTGCACCCACATGGTGCATGATGATCTCAAAATTGCTTGCAGACTGCTGTTGTTGCACCAAGAACATCTTCTTTAATTCCTCCATTTGCCTCGCATTCTCCGCAAACATTTCCATGTTTGACTTGCGGTCATTGATCCTGTCCCTCCTGAGCTGGTTAATCTTGTCTTCCCTGACGTCGTCCTCCTCATTCCTCCTCCTCCTCTTCTTCTCTCGCGCTATGGGCGAGGGCGACGCTGACGCCTGGGTCCCCACGAGCTGACCTGATGATGCCGACGACCCCCGGATGCTCTGTGATGCCAATACCGTAGGCGTTGTTTGCTCAGTGGGTACGTCGTCATCGTCGACATTGTTGTTCACTTCGTGCTCACTATCCGTCGAGATGTCTACACTCTCGTTTGCTGCAGGCTGCGACTGTCTGACTGGTGTCCAACTTGCTTCTGCCACCGCCTTCCCCTTCCTTTTCGATGACGACGGTGTCCCAGATCTCTGAGGTCTCCTCGGATACCTGGACTCGTCAACAAAATAGCCGGAAGGCAGAAAATCATTCTTGTCCAAAATTTTGGCTGCTTCTGCAATTCTTGTCCAGTCGTCGGACTCGTCCGAGTCACCCACAGCAAAAACATTGAGTCCGATCATCTGAGAGACGCACAGACGTTCAGTGACATGGGAAGGAATCAGTTTAGATCGAATCGAGCTAAACAACAATCCCAATTGACACATACTAGGTCGACTCGACCTGATTGGCAACTGATTTTATGCTAGAGCACGAGATGTACTTACCATTGCCGCGCATGTAAATTTCGAGCCTGCGAAGAGGGACAGAACGTTCGCCCCGGGAACATAGAATTTTCTCAAAATTCGGAGGTAGAACTCCATCCGCAGCTCTGTATTGTTTATTTGGAACTCAAGTTCATTGTAATGACGCGGCTTTGTGTACGTATCCGTATTAGGAGCGTCATACGATGCTTTGAGTTCGACATAGTTTCTGTTTGTGGGGCTTTGGAGGAATGTCAGATACACTTTCTCGACTGCCTTCTTGTTGCTGACGAAGTAATCGCCCATCCTCTCCTGACTCCCTGGCATATAGTCTGAGAAAGTCATCTTGTACTCTTTCAGTACATCATTTGACTCGATGTAGTGGAGAAGCTGTGTGTGCTCCTTTTGATCAGATGCTATCAGCAGCGAGTTCCGGACGTCTTCGAGGTGTGGATGACCTTTGTCTTGGAACGATTTCATGACAGCTGTGAAGAACGGGTTGGCTGGTATACACTTCTCCTTGTTTAGAACGATCGGAGTGTATCTCACGTCCCATATGCCAAACGTGATGTCCTTCACATGGTCAGCAGTCATCGCCCCCCTTGGCCAGTCCTGGTGCTCTTCCGATTTAATATCGTATGGTCGATAGTGAGCGACGGACATTGGTGGGACGAAATTATTCCTGCGCTCAAGAAACACCTTGAAGAATTGGGTTGCGTACGGTGACATTTCCTCCGCGGTCTTGTTCTTCGCTCTTGGTTGCTTGGCTTCCGCCCAATAATCATCTCCAGGTTGTTCGAGAAGAACGTTCATAGTGGCACTCGTGAAGTTTCGACTTTTCTTGAACTGCCTCCACTTCTCCACGTTCAACTCGTCCATGGCATTCATTAATCCCAGTGTCGAGTCCACGAGGTGCAGTTCCCTCTTCACAAGGTATTTCCGCTTCCGACGCTCGACCCACTCCTTGCATATGTAGCAGCTCTCGAGCACCCCCGTGATGAGTTTTATTGTGACCTTCGGATACTTCTTGTTCTTCCTTCCTGGCTCCTGATGCAAAATGTGCTTCGCCAGCTTTGTCAGGTCATAGAGCGAGAGATTGCCAAGCCACTTGAAGAATTCGTGTGACAAGTTTCCGTTCTCTGGCTTCCAACTTGGTTTCACGTTGAATTTCATGCGGGTGTCTGGGTCCATGAGCTCCCCGTGCGCTGCGCTCGAAATCACTTCGCTCCAGAGGCTGAATACTTCATCAGGTGCGGTGATAATCTTCAGCTCGTTCACAATCTTCAGCTTTTCCTCTGCGTCCTTGTCTTTTGCTGCTTTCTGAGCCTTCACAACATCAAGCATGGCGAAGCGCTTGAACATTGCCACGGAGAATTCCTAAACGATCGAGAAACATCACTGATGAGATTAGAAGGCGTGATTCAGGTCGAGTCAACCATAATTGTACACCAACATTGTCTAATTAATACAGATAGAGTATGCCCATTAAGTTCAGGTCGAGACGATCTGATTGACATACCTTGAACATTGTCTTGTTCACTTTGTTGTCCACGTTTCGTCTGGCATTGGATTTCTTTCTGACGGGCGCAACTTCTTTAGGATTTCTGGGTCTCCCCATAAGTTCCCATACCTTCCTCGCTCCGAGGATGTTAGTGGACCACGACGGCTTCATGGCTACGAAGTGGTTCACTCGATTGTAGTATGCTGAGATGGCACGGAGCTTTTCACCATCTGATGACCAAACTACGTAGCACTCCCATTGTCGGAAATGCTTTACAATCTCTTCGTCTAGTCCCTTTGCCACCATCAGCTTGCTTGCAGTTACACTGTGTTGGCCGTTAATAATGAAGAATTTCTTGTCTTTCAGGAGTGGCCACTGATCGGGTGTGGATTTCTCAGTCTGGTCCACGGGCATGACGCACAATGTCTGTTTCGTGGACTTGTCTGGCATCTCCCACAGAAACGTCATGACGTCCTCGGCCAATCTTTGCTCGTGGCTGCGAATGTTTAGGTGTGTAGGTGCCTCACTGAGCTGGTCGATGGGGATCGTTTTCTTCTCTTCTCTGTCAAAGACGTATGCGTCGGTGCAGTTTTTCCAGTATGCCTTGTATGCAGCCGTTGAAGCGTCGTAATCATGTTTACGCTTGGAGTCATACGCCACAGGTACATCAGTCACTGCGAAGACGAAACTTTGTTCCCCAACTGCAGATGCGCTTGCTTCTTTCTCGTAGGGGACTATCTCTGACAACGATGCGAGGTTGCTTTTCCTTCTGCTTGACAAGGTTGCAGCCGCTTGCATACTCTTTCTTGTCCCGCGACTGTGTTGCGTTCCTGGGGTTCCCAATGACCCCTGTCCTTCTACCCCACTTGGAGTGTCGGTTGACACCGTCTCGGGGTCATGTCTTTATGCTTGGCCTGGAGTTTGGCCTTCAATACAGCGAAGTCGACAAAAAGTATTCTCAGCTTACTGCACAAGCTCTTACCGACCACAGTCCTCCCACTAGGCATTTTGAAGAAGCCTAGGTCGACTTTCTTTTCCAGCTCCGGTACCTTGGTTCTGTACTCCGTTGGCTCGAGGGACCTGATGAAGTGTGAGACATTGAACTCTACCTTCGACGAGTCTAGGACCACCGTGAAGTGGTACTGCTCTTCCTCGGCGAGCCCTGTCTGTGCCGTTTTGCAATGAATTTTTATTATTGGCCCTAAATCGTGTACAATTTCCTTTATTTCTTCTTCATAGGAGATTGGGAAGTATGGTTCAGTTTCTTTATACTTTACTGCGAAGCTTATAATATTCTTGAATGGTATCATGTTTAGGCTCCAGTACTGGACCCTTTCTGGGTTTTGGAATTCCCAGTACTCTCCTTCCTGGTCGAAGTCATCTCCGTCCTCTTCGACGTTGAAGTTCTCGCACCTTCTGTAGAATGCCTCGAGCTTCGGTATCTGTTCTTCCATCCTGCAAAATGCGTTCGACATGCGCTCATTAAATTCAGGTCGAATCGAGCTGAATTACTACCGGCTTGGTGATCTTCAGCACAATGTTGTTGTACTGGGGTTTTTTGTTCATATCATTTCGCAAGTGTTTCGCTCGCTAGAATATATAATTGCGGATGGTACTTTAGGTCGGCTCGACCTAAGTTACTATTTCTATACTTATCTACTCGTTAGTTTTCGTTGTTGTCGATCGTTTCGTCTTACGTGTTTGTTCGTTGTGAGTGTTGTGTGAGACATTTCTTATGCTGCTGCTATTTTTTTCTCAATTATTTTGTAGTTAACTATCAATGCTGTTCAGGTCGACTCGACCTGAACATCATGCATCAGGTCGAGTCGACCTTATAAGCATTGATCAAGTCGAGTCGACTTGAACAGCATCGATCAAGTCTGTTTAATGATTTTAGGTCGAGTCGACCTGAATAGCGCTATCTGCTTATGTGGGTGATGCTATGCTGTTATATTTTACAGTTTTATTCAGGTCTTGTTGGCCTAATGCTACAGTAGATACTAGATTCTGGCTTTGTTATCGCATGATTAGTGTATTTTCTTATGTCTGGTTTTAGATTTTGATGTCTTATGCCAATTTAGGTCGGGTCGATCTGAATTACAATTCGAAGGTTCTACAGTGATTTTGTGAGTTTATTTGTTCTCTGACATGTCGACCTAAACTGTTGTCGACCTGAAGTATTTTTGGTTTTAGGTTTAGCTAAACCCTGCGCTTTATTTCCACACTTTACCTTATACCCTGGACCCTAAATCCTTAACCTGCAGTACACCTGAGCCCTATACCCTAAGCGAACAATAGTAACGTCAATAGAATTTGGAGAATGCATGTCCATACCTGCAGAGGAAGGCCCAAGGTAAGAATTCTCTCCGAAGTTTCCAAAGTCCTTTATCTGTCGGTGTGGAACTTGCAAATTCACAACGAATGCAAAATCAGTTCCCTTTTCCCGCAATTCATTGTTGTTTGTGTGGTACAGGGAAAAACAACTCACTTTGTGCAACCTTCATTGAAAGAGGAATAACAATCTTCAGAAAACAAACTATGAACAAGACGCTGTGAACGAAATCATGAATCCAGGAGGTCCGCAACTTTCAATGGGTCCAAAAAAAAATCTCACAAAGCGAAGACTATGCCAAAACCTCTGAACACAAATCTTCGCACCAAGAACACCCTACACCCAAAATTGAATGAAATCGAAACTGAAAACGCAATCTTCAAATCCTAAAATTGCACACATTCAAAATTCTACTGGAATTTACAACTAATACTTGAACCACTCAAATTTGAACTTAAATTTTGGATAAAAATCGGTTCAAGTGAATCTCTCGATTTCGTATTAGGCTGCATTTTACGAGGCAAAGAAGAACCTTCGTGATCTCGGGGGTCTGTTCAAGTGGTGAACTGAGTGAGCCAGTCGACTTGCTTCAACTAGGACATATACAGAGGCATGGAGGCGCACGGTGGAAGAAAAAATTCTAAAATTTTGGTCGACATCGGTTAATGTGAAGCCCTTCTTCTGTTAGTGGTGAAGTTGATTAGGTCATTATGCCCACCTTCGTGATTTGAGTCTCTTCCAGTAGCTTAAATGAACCCGTCCATTTTCTTCAACTCGCAGAGAAGTCTGTTGTTCTCATTATTGCCGATAGCAATCGTGGCAACTCTCTCTAAACTCTACAATCCGGTTTGATAAACCTTCCAATTCGACTTAAATCGGATGAGGTGACTCCATCATTTCTCGACTGTTAATTCGATTAGTCTACCTAATCATGCATGTTCTGGTTCAAACCACTGTCGGCAGTGGAGAATTTCCATTCCGTAAGAGAATGAAACAACCAACGGAGATCCTAAAGCGAAAACCTAAAACCGCAAGTAAAATGCAAACTCAAACCTGTGAAATTGAACCCTAAACGTACCTGATCAGCGACGCAGCAACGACCTCCTCGGATTTCAGCAGCGGCGCACCCGGAACCCCTCCTGTGCTCTCTCACCGAAGAAACGATCCCCTTGCGCTCTTCCACTCCTCCAATGGCGGATACGTACTCCCGCCCTCCCTCCCGCAAAGTCGATGCACGGCGTCCCTCCTCCGTCGCAGCGGAAACCTCCGGAGGACGCAGCGGAAACCTCACAACAAAAGCGGTGGTTGAAGAAGCGATTTGGAAGCACCTTCTCCGACCTTTCTCACGGAAGTTTTCCAAACCTGCACACGCGAAGGAAACACAGAGAAGCCAAAATACAAAACCCTAAGGATGCACACCCGTAGCCTATAGCTGGGAGGACACCCGTAGCCTATACCCGAGAGTTGAAACCCTTCCCGGCAAACCGGTGTCCTGATGGAAATCCTTCCATCATGTAAATATATATATTTATATATATATTTGTTTATTTTTAATAAAGGAGTGATTAGAACTAAAAGGGTTGGTCGTGGTGAGAACCACGTTTTAATTCTTGTCACAGTGCAAAGCACAGCTCAGGGGGTAGGTAGCGGGCAGTCGGCCTTTGTTTCCTGCCTCTTCACCAGCGTGCCAAGCCGTGGCGCCCCGCCGCTCGACGGTCCCATCGGGGTTCGAACCCGCGATTCCGGATCAGCGGAACGCCTTTGACCACCGCTTTCCGGCCGACCAAGGTCACGACTTGGCGATCGAAGAGTGATTCCAGATAGTTTTAAACACTCTAGTGGCACGTGGCTATCCTACGATTGCTTGCCTTGCATTTGTTTCCTTTAATTTCTAGTTTATATTGGCTTTGATAGATGTGTGTGAATAGTTTTGAACTAAATAAAATAGCCAAGGAGTTAGAAGAGAAAAATGAGTGTGAATAGGGAAGTAGATGGGATCTTTGGTGGGGTCTTAGGTAGGGAGATAAGGGGTATGGGCTGATGTGCTCCCACCACCACCTTAGAGAGGGGAGAAAAAGAGAGAGAGGAATCTTTGAGTTGGGTAGGAAGGGAGAGTTTTGTGTGTGTGGAGAAAAGGTTGAAAGGACCGAAACTTGTTATGTATGTAGCTCATGGAGCATGGATTTTTGAGTAATGAAATTTGAGTATGTTATTCTTGATGATGAGAGCTTTCCATAGAGTATTTGCAAGTTGCAATTGAAGTTGTGAGCAAAAAGTTATTAAGGTTTGAAGTTGTGAAGACCCAAGGCCTTCCATTGAGAGGGCAGAGGCTTCATCGAGCCATAACTTTTGCGTCGTTTGCTTGTTCATTTTGAAACTTAGAGGGTTTGTAGATCTTGTTTATAGCTTTCTAAGAAGCTATTAAACTTGTGATTTGGAGTTTGGAGTGAGAAGTTATCATCTGCTGAAGCTTGGAGCAAAGATTGAGCTTGGAGGAGGAAGGCCGAGACTTCGACGGCCACAACTTTGGTTTCTTTTGAAACTAGTTCAGATTTCTTCAAATTCGAATGAAGGAAGGTTTGAAGACTCAAGACTCAAGATTTTGAAGACTTGAAGATCCTTAAAGGGATTTTCAATGTGTTGTGGCTTGTGGCTCGTTGTCTTTTATGTTATTCCCAGCCGGTTTTGGAGGCTAGTTGCATATTTCCTTTCTGCTTTGTAAAACCTGTTGCGGGCTTGTGGGTATCCAATAAAGCCCCGTTTTATGTTTGTGGCGACGAAGTGGGATTGATCACTCACATGGTCGATCTTTTATGTTGTTCCCACTAGTGAAAGGCGCTTCCTGGTCACCGTGGGTTTGAAATTTAGGAGCCAATCTTTCGGACGGTCAGCTCGTGGTTTGGCCGTCCCGTTTTACCCGTCCAAGGACTTGTTTCTTATCACACACCCTTACCCTTGGCCCTATAGAGCCACTACAGGATAGGCCAACGGAAGATCAAGTGAAGATTCAAGTGAAGATTCGAGTTTTCAAGAGACCGACCCATATCATTCAACAACTTGCAGCTAGACACCCCGTGTGTTCCCTAAGCGCGCTCCTCTCTACCCGACACCGGTGTATGTTCTTGTATGTTTTTTAAATAAAAATGAATAGCCTTAAACAGCAAAAAAAATGTTAAAAAAAAATGTATCATTCACTTGGGATACCAAAGAAGAAACCGGTTTCCAAAAAAATTTATCATTAAGACCCTAAATTCTCAAAATCAAAAAAAAATGTATCATTGAGTGTGCAAGTGCTTTGCACACACAATGATACAATACCAAAGAAGAAACCGGTTTCCAAAAAAAATTATCATTAAGTTGGGAAAGTCCCACAATAAAAAAAAATGTATCATTGAGTGTGCAAGTGCTTTGCACACCCAATCATACAATACCAAAGAAGAAACCGGTTTCTAAAACAAATTTATCATTAAGTTGGGAAAGTCCCAAAATCCCAAAAAAAATGTATCATTGAGTGTGCAAGTGCTTTGCACACCCAATAATACAATACCAAAGAAGAAACCGGTTTCCAAAACAAATTTATCATTAAGTTGGGAAAGTCCCAAAATCAAAAAAAAAATGTATCATTGAGTGTGCAAGTGCGTTATCCATACCCAAGCCAAACCCATTACGCATACCCAATAGGACTTGGACTACACCCGTCTGACCAAACCCTTACCCTACGGTCCCATACCTGAGAGGATGTAGCCGTTGAACATGGTTGATATCTGTTAAAAGACGCTGACGCTACCTATCAATATTACACCCTTGACCCTTGTACATACATTGCACCTTGAAGGACTACTTTGAACACTTTATAAATGAAAGAGTGACCCAAATAATAAAGACTTTTTATTACCATGTGAATTTAGGCTTACGGAATACGCAATGCACCTATCAGAAAAAATAATAGACATAAGAGTACTGACCATAATTATTTACAACAAAAAATCTATACAAATAGATGCAGTAGGAAATATATAAGAAGATTTATGTCATTCATTCCCCTTTCCGGTCGAAGTCAATGATTACTGCCCAATCTTATACCCTAAAATTTATACATACACTTGTTTTCTTATAGTATGTCTTTAACCCTTAAACAACAAATACGTGACTAAGAAAATAATTGGATTACCGTCAGAATTAATAATTGGATTAAGGAATATGAGATGCATTTTTTAGAAGTGAAGTAGTTGTATAGAATTACTCAATTCAGAATCAGAACTTCGATTCTTGGAATTTTTGTAGTGTGTACTACAGAACACATTCTATGTCATGCATTTCACCATGACTTCTCATTATGGGATAAAAATTGAAAATGCTGTAAGAACTACAGAAGAACTAATATATATAAAATATAAAGAAGATTCCAAAAATATTAATTTATCATTTATCAAAAAATATTCTATGAACTCAAAGTCTTTGCTCCGTTTCCAACTTGTGCAATTCATTATTTCTTCACTTCCACATACGAATTTCATGAATTTAGAGTAAAAATGCGAATGAGGGTACAAATTCATAGTTTATGAAATTTGTAGGGTCATGTACAATTATAAGTATCTTCTGTGCAAACGAAAAAAAAATAGACCCAACCACATCCTACACATTTTGAGGTACCTTATGTGCAAAAGAAATAATAAATTGGATTTGGTGATTAATGGGCCCAACCTGTACATTCATGGAATTTTGACGGGAAACCATAGATGAAAGAATTGTGTAAGTCGCAAATGCGGTTAAGAGTTGTAGTTCATGAAATATTTAGGTTCATACACATTTTCAAAAACCTTATGTGCAAAAAAATAAGTAAATTGCAAATGGTGATTAATGGGCCCAACCTCTACCGATTCACGGAATTTTGACGTGAAACCATGGAAGACAGAATTGTGCAAGTCTTGGGGCTCCATGAATACGCGATTTATTCATAGTTCATGAATTTAGAGTCCTGGAATCTCACCATACCTAGTGGATTATAATTCCATATATGTTCATGCCAATCCCAAAGTAACATGAATATAATCAAATAAATTATCATGAATGAAAAGTCTTTGCCCTATTTGCAACTTCTACAATTTCTTTTTACATACTCTCATGTGTGAATTTCATGGGTTTACACTTGTGGGTCCCAAAATACATGTTTTTTTGTTAATTTGCTCACAACAATCCTAATATGAGCATGTTCAATTCAAATTTAATGAATTAAGAATATTTGTCCCATTCGCAACTTCCACAAAGTAAAATTCACACTTCCATGTTTGAATTTCAGGCGTTTACACTTGCTTGCTGGCCTCAAAGTACCTATTTCTAAATTTTTTATTTGCGCAAAGCATTTCCAAAGTAACATGAGAATGATAAAACATAATTTCATGAACTCTAAGTCTTTGCTTTATTTGGAACTTTATTTATCTTCTTAACCTTTCACGTATGAATTCCACAAATAATGAAGACTCCAAAGTTCAGAAGTACGTTGTTTGAATAATTATTTTCACTTATAGCATTCTCACAAACGAACATGATTCATATTACTTGATAAATAATTAACCGTTCTTCAATTTGTAGTTAACTTTTTGCAATTTTTCTTTTACAGTTAATAGGAAAACATTTCCATAGAACCGAAATTATAAATACTTGTAGGATCCAATAACTGAAAGAAATTCATTTTGGTTGCAAAGAGGACCCTAAACCCTATACCCTAAAACCCTAAAAATAACCCTAAACCCTAAACCCTAACGATTGAAATTTCTCAAAATCCTATACCCTGTACAGTAAATCCCATACCATAACATTTATAAAAATCTCAAAACCTAAAACCCTAAACCCTACACACTATTGTTTCAGAAAATATCCAAACCCTAAACCCTAAAGTTTGCAGAAAAACGAAGCAATGAAAAATTCAAAAAATCACAGTTCGAAGGTGGGGGTCAGTTGCCTTTGGCCCTGCGGAAGGCTATTCTCACATTTGATTCTGGTGGAACAACTTTAAATAATAATTAAATAATCCCCCCGCCCCCCTTTACGCCGCGTTGTGTTTGTGTAACATCATTTTACAGAAATCGAATCTACCAAAGCACACGGCTTACTAAATTCAGGGTTCTACATTAATGGCAGCAGCTGTGCATGCGTTGGATACCGCGAATAGTAGGGGACGCATCCAAGTCCAAATACATGCCCTCAACTTTATGCATGACGTGCGTGTTTTGAAAAACTATGTACTATGCTTCCCGCCATCCTTTCCCCGCCAAGAAATTCTTGGATGTGGCCCGCGTCTGGGTTAGGACTTCATCTTTCGCATTCGCTAGACTCTGTACCTCCTAGCGGAAGCTGTCTTTGATCGTTGTCACTTGTTTCAGCGTTGTTATTGAGAGTCATTCGAGTATTGTGCGTGCAGGCTGTTTGGTTATTCAGACGTTCAGTGAACAGGCGCTTGGACACTCAGTACGTCTTCAACGACTCCATAGCTGTTTCCTAGGATTTCCATTCCATCAGTGACTGTCATAACTAGAAGGATGTATACTTGAAATCGTGCGCGTGATATGTTTAGCGTAGTAGGTCGTTGCTACTGTGTTGCGCGGAGATGGTCCTTAGTGATTGCATTAGATCGACTGAATGTGTCGTGAAGCACAGAAGCAATCTTTGTGAATGAGGTCCCGATATTACCGCCGTAAAATACGGAATAGGAAATAAGTGCTTCGAGAACCAATACCTCCGCAAAGCCCGGAGACATTCAGGTCGAAGCGACCTGAATGGTAAACATGATAATGTATTCCTTCCATTTATGATCCAAACGGGGGTATGGTCTTTTCAGGTCGGTTCGACCTGAATGGGTCCGAATATTATACTATTAAAATAAGAAGCGTACCTCATCAATTCAGATCGGTTTGACCTGAAACGGGAACGAATGTTTCCTAGTTAAATTAAGTTTCATTATGTTTCGAGTAAATCGTCCTGAGTTTTGTTTGTCTTCGCGTACTATGATGTTCGTAATCAGTACTAGGTCGATTCGACCTAAATGGTTTGTATTGAAAGCATGTCATTACATGGAAGTCCACCATACTTGTGGCATTCGCTGCAGGGAATTTATGTATAATGAGCTCATGAATTTCATTTGCTGGAGTTGAATTTGGAGCCAGTGATGCACTTAATTTAGGTCGACTCGACCTGATGATGAATCTGCTGAGGTCTGAGAATGTCTTAGTTTTGTACTGTTATCAAGAATATTATTCCAAAAATTCAGTTCGCTTTTGGGTATTATTATACAAATCGAGTCGATCTGATTAGCAGTGATCAAGGTGGATTTACTAATTACTTGTACATTCCTTCACTGTAATAGAAGCGCACTTTACTGGTACCAAATATGATATTTTCCTTCTCCAAGATAGTTGCATTTTCTGACCGTTAATGTCGAGTCGACCTTACATTTGACTTATCAGTTTTATATCTTATTTTTATTATATTGACTTACCGCCTAGAATATTGGTATGTGCCCAGATGCAATGGATTCCTCGGCAAACGCAGCTGACATGGTGGAATCATCGGATGATGAGTACTACCCGCGAGAACAAGATGTCCTGTTGTCAGAGTCGTCAGACGATGAACTCCAGAATGCGGATGGATTGAATGCTTACGTCCCAAACTGTGAAGGTCTCCCACGTAGGCTCTGGAATACTCGGGTTGTGACTTTGTACAATGAAGCCGGCCTGCTCGTTGGTCAAGGTACTTGTCATAGTGTGAACTCTGACCTTGTCCTCGGTGTCAGTGGTCCTCTTGAAGACACTCACGTCGCAGTGCACATTTCAAAGACATTTTCTGAGAATGACTTGCCAAAAGAGCGGGAGTGCTCGCTACTTGCTTGGCCTATTCATTTAGTCCATTGCCGTGGGGCCAGTCTATGTGATCATGAGGCTCAAGATAATTTCAATCGCCTCCAAGAGGCTCTCTTAAATCCACCATCTTCGACGTCTGCGCGCCCGTATACAAGTACCATCCGGAATCCGCCCCGGGAGACTACTGCAAGAACGAAGGAACTACTCACTCAAGATTCCATCAACTTGGTGTCTAGCAAAGTATGTTGTCGGCTGAATTGTGTTCAACCATTCCCTAGGGAAAAGATTCGAGCCTTTCGTGAACGCATGTACCAGAATTCAACCTTCAAGCACAGAGCCTTTATGAAAACGGAAGTGCACAGGCAAAACCATCTTGACCAACGTGGAAGAAGAATGGTAACAATTGAAGAGATACCGGTGTGCATGCGAGCGTGGATGCATATTTCAGGGGTGCCGGAATCCACCTTCTTCCGCTACCAAACGTACATGAAGGTCGGACGGGAAGCGATGGAGCACGACAATAAAGGATTGGTGAAGCCAAGAAAGCACACTCAACAAGCTACTGCAACATTGAAGTGCATCCTAGAGAAAGAGGCGGATCACATGCCACATCGTACGAAGACATTGAAGTCGGGGGAAAAGGTTGTATCCATGATTCTCCCCTCCACGTTCCAATGGAAGAGCAAAATGAAAGAACTGAACGAAGCAAATGATGCTTTTGGATTGAAGGAGGTCTCAATTTCAAACTTGAGCAAGATTAGATGTTCAGCGTTTCCAGAGTATGCGGTGAAGAAACCAGGGGACAATTTTGCACGGTGCGCTACTTGTGACAAATTGCAAGAGCTTAGGAGGCGTGCTCTTGCTGGATCTGTCACTGCTTTGAAGTGGTCGCGGAGGTTGGACAAACATCTAGCAATTGCTCGTGCTCATCGAGAGCTATACTATGCAAATCGCTACCGATCACTTACTTCACCTCATGAGTGCCTCACAATCACGCATGACAAAATGGACCACGCGAAAACAGCTTGTCCAGTCTTCTCCCACAAGAGTAAAGATGTTGATGGTCTAATGAAGTTGCCTGTGTCTGCCACGGGCATGATTGCGCATGGTCATGGAGATGTGCGTTATGCACATTATGGCTTGGATCTATTCACAAAAGATTCAAACTACACCATTGGCTCCATGGCAAAGTTGTTGCGAGATTTGGAATTGCCTCCCAAGTCTTCTTCCCGGCAGTTGCTTGTGGGTTTGGAGTCCACCAATTTGTTTCGTGCAGTGTTGAAGGGAGCTGAGATGTGCGAAAATTCACTTCCTTCTCCACCAATCAATTTAGTTCCAGCAATGCCTTTGCCCCCTATTCTCAATGTGCAAATGGACAATGCCACAGGTGACAACAAGAACAGATACGTTTTCTGTTTTTGGCCTCTACTTGTTGCGAATAAGATCTTTCGAGAAGTGTATGTGAACTTCATGATTGTGGGTCATACGCACGATGATATTGATGCGTTGTTTGGAAGATGGAGCATGCTCTTGAAGAAGGAGAACTTCCCAACAATCCCGGCCCTCATGAAGTCCTTCATGGATGTGGAGTCCATTCCTACTATCCCTCATCTCATAGAAGAGGTGCCCGATTTCAAGGGTTTCATTGCTGGTAAATGGATGGACGGCGATGAGATTCTCATAGGACACACAAGACCACAACAAGTGAAGTTCTATCTAGATTCGACGGGTTGTCCAGTCATGAAGTACAAATTGAAGTGCACGGATGAAGATTGGTTGGGCAAGGATGGAGGAGGCATTAAGTTGTGGAAAGAAGATGCTGAAGGGCGAAGTCAATGGCCGCGCGGTGTACCGTTGTCAGTTCCACAAAAGGCAATGAAAGGCGTGGAAGACATTGTGAAAGGTGTGTCTGGATTCGTGAAGTACTGGGACAATCTATGCAATGCAGACGTCACTGGAGAATGTCGGAGACGGTACGAGCCAGTGGTGCGCTATTGGTATGGTGTTAAGATTGCTCTGCAGGAGCCACTACCATTGTCCACTGTTTTGAAAGACGGATTTTGGCCAACTACTCGGGTACAAGCAACAAAAGCAGATCAATTAGACGAAGATGGCGAGGACCTTGAAGAATATGGTGTGGATGACGCTTATGTTGGGCCTTTGAGGGATCGCCCGCAACCATCCTTCAGGGTGGCGCGGGATCTCTACGAAGGGTACTTTGTTGCAGTTCGACCTGCGGATGGTGAAAGTCAACCAGTTTGGATTGTGAGGGCGTTGTCCGATCCGAACTATAATCCTGAGAAGCCGAATTGCATGCTCATTCAATACTTTTGTCCGACATCAAGGAATCAGGATGTTCGAGATTTCTATACAGGATGGGACAGCGAAAGAGGTCTACGTTGGAAGGTTGATGAAACCGAACCACCTCTTTGGGAAGAAACAAACGCTTTGATGACAGCATGGAAGTCCCAGAACAGAAGAGATACTCGCGAGTGTAGGATCAAGATTCCTACAGCTCAAATTGAAGTCATCAACCAAAGCTTGGCTTCATTTATTTGACATTCTGGAATATTACCCTCGAATTAGTTATAGTATGCTAACTTCATATATTGGATATTTACTATATTTTTGTCTTCAATTTTATTTATATATACCTACTATTACGTGTTTCCACATTCTCTTCTTTGGATATGCTATATTATTTTACTTGCTTAATGTATGTCCAAAATGGATTCAGAAATGTAATGCGATTGAGAAAAAGGGCAGTGGGTATAACCACTCTTTAGTTTGTTGACGTGTGAAGCACTTGTCACAATTTTGGATAGGGGGCATGTTGGTTGTTACAACTTTCCTGCCTGCAAAGCTCACTTAGCAGTACCAAGTCATGTATCACTTTCAATCACTCATACGATTTCAGCGGGAATCGAACTCGGACTTCCTGAAGGAGATGAATAGCTTCTCACAACCAAACGTTCAGCTCATGACTTGGTGTTCAACAATGATTTTAGAATTCATTTATATGATCTTAAACAATAGTATAACCCAAACCTAATTGTATTTGGGGACAAAACTCTCATTTTAATGGAAATTACAATGTTGCAACTAATAAATGTCGTGATTCTCAACCTGAATTGCATACATTTAATATTTGGATTTTGAACATCTAAATGGACAATATTATTTTGAGAGGTTCCCACACTCTCAAAGTAATGAATATAACGTTGTAACTCACACGCAATGATGGTCTCTATTTGCACAACAATCATGATAGTCATCTATGCTCAATTGTTTCAATCATCATTAGTCAAGCACAACAATCATCATTAGTCAATTTTCAAATTTTCTATTATATAATCAATTCTTATGGATGCCATAGAGTGGTTGGTACAAATTTATTAGCACAACAACATTCTTGATTTACATGTCAATGTTTAAAAAAACAATTAACATTAGGTTTGGAGTTTCCTTCCGTAGTTGATGAATGTGTGAACTGTGAAGTCATTGTATACTAGAAATTGCATCATTTCTACTAGTTTTTAATATGCAACAATTTTATGAGTTCACAAAAATATTGCAACCATTTCAAACTTTCTTTCCCATTCACATACAATTTTGCATCTAAAACGCACCCTATACTTTTGAAGGCCAAATGTATTCAAATTCCTTTAGAGACTAATGCAATGAAAGTAGAATGTTAGAGTAGTAAAAATTTGTCATAAAAATTTTACAAATTTTTTGAAAGGAGTATAGTTCTTAGACCCTAATCTCTTCAACAACCTCATCTTCAATCTTATGTCTCCTTCTCCTTCTTTATCCACTTTTGCTTCTTTTCTACAACATTTGAAATATAATAATTATACAGCTATGATAAAATTTCAGCATTCAAATTTCAAACACTCCTATACAAAATCTCTATTTCATTCCATCTTTGCTATTATGATCCAAGTATCTCTACAAAATCTATTGTGCCATTTAAATTTGCCATTGTAACAAAATATGAAGTGCAATGAACATGCAAAGGCTCTTACAAGAAATCGGCACCAAAAGAAAACAACAAACACTCATGGGACACCAGATCTCACCATAATAAACCTAAATCCATAACTATGCCACAACAAGACATCAAATAAGCACAATAACAAAGATGGAAAAGATGGTACTAAAACCCCTAGACACTCATGAAAACAACGCAAACAAACAAAAAAATTGACCTTCTCATTGGAAACTCTAGAAAAAAACCAGAGCCAAAAACTCTATCACAATAAATTATAGAAATACAAAAGCTCTTGGATCCCTTACAAGATTAGAGAGATAAAACAACATGCTACCAATGGGAGAGAGAATACATGGAGACACAACAAGTTGTATGCAAATGTGAAATGGGAATGCTCCACACAAATTCATAGCCATGGTAGAAAACAAAGCTCAACCAATAGTAAACAAATTTGATTAAGAGCACGTTTGATTAATTCCCAGCACCACTCCTCAATGACCTCAAAACTGGTATTCTCTGTCACTATCAAGATTCACACAAAAATCTCTTCAAAAAACTCTCATTTGCATTTTGTTGTCATGGAAGGTCGCCAACCACAACATCAAAATTCCATCTTTTAACACACAAAGGACAATGTCAAATATAATTTCTTCAATGGCAAGAAAAAAATGGATTGTACAAACTAGAATTAACATGTTGTCCAAACCATTGTGAAAATAATCAAACCCTAAGTTTGGAGAAGAACCACCTGCTCTTGCTAGCCTTGAACCTTTCTTTCAAGACAACTTTTGATGCTTGTTAATTGCTCTTCAAATAACATTCAAATGGTACGGCATGGGCAACCAATGGCTTCAACAACATTTTATTTTTTAATTTAGATTGACAGTAGCAGAGGGAGGTCTTCTTTTATTCCTCTCATCAAACAGTTGTTGATTTTTCATGGAGGAGGGGGTGACAAGGCAAGGCATCCTCTCTCTTTTCAAGAGATAGTATAAGATTTGAACAACCAAGTTGGTGGTTAATGTTCATCAATTGCTGCAACCTATTTAGGTGCCTCTCTACCTAGTTGTTTTTCACCCATTGCCTGCATGAGCGTGAGTGTCCCGGTCCTTGGTAGTTGTATACTTTCCAATTTTGTTTTATGTAATGAAGCTCAAGATTGCGTAGAATTGGTGTACGTGCGTTTGCTATGTGGATTGCCTTATTGTGCATAATGTTGTTTATGACAATTTAGATGTGCATAACATTCAAGAGCCTTCAGAGAGGCTGCCTTTGCCTCTCTAAAGTCTTCATCCACGAAATGCATCCACATATTATGGTAGTGTGCTCTAAAAGCGCCCATCTTCTTGAAACCGCCCCTATTTTTAGGTGAAGAATGGACATGGGGTGATCCTTAAATGGACCAGTTTAGCAATTGAATGCATTGAGGAAAAATTGTTTTTCTATTGCAAGAGCCAATCACTGTCTTTGATTTTTGCACATCTCTTTACAAGTTGCAAGTGGACAGATTTTGGAAGACCTATGGTCACAAATAGGTGCCTATGCCCTGAATCTTTGAAAATTCATAAGTAATTCAAAAATGCTTGAAAAAATACAAAACCACTTGTGTTAGGTACCACATCTATTTTTCTTTCTTTGAAAAATGATCTAAAAATATTTTTGTCCACGAAAGCCTGTGAAAAAGGCGGACCAGCCCTTAAATGGCCGCTTTAAGAGCATACTACCATATTAATGCTTCAGGACTGAGACAATGGCAGTACATTTATGGTGCGATCTATTTTTTTGGCTAATTTTAGGACAAAATATACAAAGAAATAATTTTAAAGATAGATGGTCTGTCAAAATCCAAAGAATTTTCTGAGTATTATACCAATGAAATCTAACCATCAGCCAGCAATAACTTATTTTGAGTTCTTTTAGAAAAGAGAAGCTCTTTATGTACACTTGGGGTGGTAGGAGATAGAACAACCCATGTGGGATATGTAATTTAGAGTCTGTAATTTCTCAACCGCTCATAGTGAAGTCTAAAGTAGGAATTGTGTTAAAACTATAATTTCAGACCTCATTTAGGCATAGTGGAATACCTTTTTTCAAAAGAACTTGAACTAAAAAAAGTTGGGTAATCAAGCTAAGTTTCATCTCCAAAAATCCGTTTTAGATTTAGATCTTCCACTCAAAAGTTATGGACAAATTTCAGAGAGGATGTACGAAA
Source organism: Antitrichia curtipendula (assembly GCA_951230915.1). Taxonomy (NCBI): domain Eukaryota; kingdom Viridiplantae; phylum Streptophyta; class Bryopsida; order Hypnales; family Leucodontaceae; genus Antitrichia; species Antitrichia curtipendula. The sequence continues at coordinate 44,992,593 of OX579635.1, forward strand.
ATGTCCAAAAAAAATCCTTTCAAACCCCTCTATGAAATTTGTCTATAACTTTTGAGTGGAAGATTAAAATCTCAAACGGATTTTTGTAGATGAAATTTAACTTGATTCTCCAACTTATTTTAGTTCAAAGTATTTTGAAAAAAGGTATTCCACTATGCCTAAATGAGGTCTGAAATTATAGTTTTAACACAATTCCTACTTTAGACTTAACTATGAGTAGTTGAGAAATTACAAACTCTAAATTACATATCCCACATGGGTTGTTCTACCTCCTACCACCCCATATGTACATAAAAATCTTCTCTTTCCTGAAAAAAATCAAAATAAGTTATTGATGGCAAATGGTTAGATTTCTTAGGTATAATACTCAATGAATTCTTTGGATTTTGAAAGACCATCTATCTTTAAAATTATTTGTTTGTATATTTTGTTCTACTTCCTACCACCCCAGTAACCCAATTGTGCAGTCATGACCTTGGCACTGAGCAGAAGTCTGACATTGACGCGTGGCTTATTAGCTAATGTTGGGTGTGGAATATACCACATCATTCCGTCAGAGGGAAGGCAGCTGCTCTCACAGCTCTTGAATGTTATGTGTTTTATGTTGATGGGTTGCTGATTTATAAGATTTAAATTTATGAGTTCTAGTTTGTGGTTGATACTTGATTTTTAATGAAGACTGTGCGTGTGTTATGAAATGGTTGTTGTACAGTGAACCTAGCTTTTGAACGCATAGGCATAGGGAGGCAAAGGTGAAAATCAAACCACTATCCATTTAAATATTTTTTTTAATTCACCAAAATCTCACCCAACTGCAACCCTAACCACCACCACCTCTATTTGTAATTTCACATTGATAATGGGATATGCAAATGATATGGGATATTTTTGTAGTTTCATATTTGTATTATATATTTGTCCCCATATTTGTCCCCATGCTTGTATCATTTTTGTATTCATATCCCAAATCAACGGCGTAGGGACTAGTTTTAGGGTGTTTTTTTGTGAGTAGATCAATGGTATGTGATTTTTGAGAATTGAAAGTGGAGGAATTAATCAAAAATATATTGTTTGCATCTTCTCACCGGATAGTGTGTGCTAGTGTGCTCTCCAAGTTGTATTCATTGTGAGTCCATATTTCTAGAGTTGAAATTATCTACTTGATTGTGTATCAAAGTTTGCTAATTGAAATTGTTGATTAGTGTTGAGAGTATTAGTTAATTCAATTGAACTAATATGCCATAGCCAAAATAAAAGTAAAAATAATTTACTAATTTTTTATTTATAAAAACTTCAAAATTCAATATTTTTTACATTGAATGTCCAAACGTCACAGAACAAAGCCTATGCATCCTTCTCTGCAAAGAGCTTTTTGATGGTACTAAGAATGCGAGCGGGAGAAGTACAATCTAGGAGATCTCACCGTAACAAACAAATAAAACAAACAAATAGCCTAACTTGAAGTATGGATTAGAATGGATGTTGCGAGTCTATGCATATATTTATGAGTTGGAATTTGTTAGAATTTGTGAACTCCATTGCAATATGTAGTTTGCCTTATTGTCAAATGTTGATACCAAATTGGAGTTTTTAATTGCCTGTTTGCATGTGCTGAATAGGATTTATGCCAAATTGGAATGTATGTGTGTTGTTGCCATAGCCTAAATAATTTTTAATTTTCTAAACCATAAAAACTTTGAAATACAATATCTTTTTGTCTATAAGTTTATAAGTTAGAACACCATGAAATAAAGCCCATGCACCCCTCCTTGCTAAGGGCTTTCTGAGGGTGCCAAGAATGCAATCGGGAGATGCACAGTCTAGGAAATCTCACCATAACAAAAAAAATGAGCAAAACAAAATAAAACAAACAACCTAATTCAACTATTCAAGTCATGAATTTTGTTTTATGTGAGTAGAAATACAAATGTCTACTTTGTTTGTTTAAGTTTCAAATTAGAAAGTGTTTAATGCTAGTATACATGTTCAATTTTTTTAACAAATTGGATGTTAACACTAGAGAAAATTTGGACTCTCCAAAAGGCTAATTAATTTTGGCTAATAGTATAAATACAATAAAAAATAAAAAATAAAAAAATATTTAAAAAAATATTTAAAATCTTGTACCACGCAATTGCCTCAAATGCCACATCAAATTGAAATTTTAAATTTTTAAATTTTAAATATAAATATAAAATATATAAATAAATTTCTTATATTTGCATTGCTGGTTAAAGTCAAACAACCTTCTGGAGAGTCTAGATTTTTTTCTAATGAATATGATGGGAATTAAAAAATAGATTAGTTTGAAAACAATTCTTAATCCTTGGTGTTGAGATCAAAAGATTGGAAATTTGCTGCATGTATTTCACTATGTCATTTACAATATAAAATCAAATAATAACATATGGTATGTAGTTCAAGAATTGCCAAAGTAGGTCTTGAATGAATACATGTGTTGTAATTCAAATTGTAGCTTATTTCAATGTTGGTTCTAAATTTTTATAGTTCCACAAATTGTCTGTTTATCCAAGTTGTGAGTGTAAGGCAATTGTTGTTGTAATCCTAATTGGAGAGATTAATAAACTACATATCTAAGTTTGATTAGTTTTTCCCTAAGTAGCCGATATAAGATATCTATTCCAATTTAGAGTAAAAAACAGCAATTAAAAGCAAAGACCAAATGGAAGTAACTGAGTAAAGTTGGAGTGAAGAAGAAAGAGAAGAATTTTCAATTGGAATAAAGCTAAAATAATAATAGAGAATTAATTTGGGAGATTTTTAACCCTTGTGGCTATCAAGAGTAGAGGACCAAATTGTGTGAATAGACCAAATAGTGTTGAATACCTAATTAGAATAAATTCTTCTCACACCTGTGTGTGGTTTCTAGTTTGAATTGTTGTATAGCAAACCTATTAATATTGTTTCCTTGAGCAAACTTCACACTAGGATTCAGATCTCTAAATGGATTTCAAAACTCCTTTTGCATTTGTTAAGACTTGAAATTTTTGAAGAAAAAACAAAAAAAATTCATATCATATACAAAATTAGATGAATAGATATGAAAACGCCATTATATTAGTGTTGCATTGAAGAGCATTATCTTAACCTAAAACAAATTTTTATGCCATTATATTTTTAGAAATGTGGTTATAGGCTCCTACCTTTAAAATTGCAATAATTGATCTATTTGAGGATATTTGCAAAATTTGCAAAAGCAATAGAATTAGGCTTCAAAAAGTTTCATTTTGTAATTTATGTAGATCAAAATTAAGTTCTAAGAACAAGAAGTCTAAACACTATAATACACCATATTATATGGTGTCTTTTGAAAACAAAACCTCATACAAAATTGAAATATGATTTAAATTATTTGACCTTATCTATGAGATGTGCATACACCATTAAACGCATTTTACAAATAGTAGGATGAAAGTCGTCCATTTTTGTTGTTGTGAACAAGAATTGATTAACCATTCCTATGCCACTTTTGGTGAACCTCACATGGAAATTATTGCCTTCATTTCCTATTTTTGAGGACTTAAAAATTGTGTCACCTTCAAAATTAGAGTCACTATTAAAAGATTTTTGCAGAAATTCGTACAATTACAATATTTGCTTCGAGGTGATTAATTAATGATAGTGTGACTTTGATAAATTAATTGTCATTCGCACCGCTAGGATAATCCAATAAGTAGAACATGCTAAAATAATTTATTTTCTAATGTTTCTACGAGTGATTCTAAAAGCATTATCTAACACAAAGGGACATACTACATTCTTCAATGTACCCAAATTGAACATGTCAAGGTGGGAATACTTTTAAATTCAAAATTTATACTAATTCCTTAAGAATCCTCAAAAATTAAAATAGCTTGCAATAGATGCAACTTCCATTTTTCTCTTAAGAAAGTTTTACTAAAAAATTTATAAGTGGGGTAACAATCTCAATAATTGAAATCAGCCTTAATCTTGTAAGGGGGTTGTTGACAGTTTGGTTCCTTTGAACAATTTAAGGAACAAATATAAGATGGAAAAAAATTTCATCCAATATTTTGGGGGGAGTTGCTTGAGTGCATTTAACCCCTAAAGTCCCACAACATTGTTTTTTAAATAAAAGAGGTTCAAAACTGCCATTTCAATTAGGAAGAGCAGCAAATTTAATTTAATTTAATTTTTGCATATATAACCATAGGATCTTGCACTATAATAGTATAAAAATGTGTAGAAGAAATTTCAAAAACTTTGACCTTGTGGCTTGCAAGATATTTGTGTTTTGAAGTAAAATAAACTTTATTTTTTGGTGCCATGGCAAACTAATTTATAAGACTTTGATTACTCTTAACTTAATTTTTTTGCATTTTTGACTTTGAATTAAAAAATTTAGGCATTGAATAATAGAATTGAGAGTATAAAAGTAACTCCAAAAAATAAACTTGGTTATCATTCCTAAGAAAATTATTAAATACGAGAAGGTATGAAATTGAAGAAAAAACTAAATTGTTGATAGATGAAATTGAAACTCACTAATTGCAATAATGAGATTGTTTTAGCAAGCGAACTTGTCCATGTGAATTTATTTATTTTTAAATTGCAAAAATTGAGTTAAAAAATGAATCCTATAAGTTTGTTTTTTCAAGAGTAAATTCTATTTGCTTAAAAACCAAGATTGTCCATAACTTTCTCAGTTTTTCATTACTAGTCTGAATAGAATGAATCAAATTTTTACATAGACAAAATATTTTCTATGAGGAAAAAAATTTGAAAATTTTATTTTGATATTTGGGATTTTTCATGATGCCCAAAGAGTTATGTGCTGGGCTTAAGGTGGCATAACTTTTGCTCTCAAGCACTGACTAAAATTATATATCCTAAAAGCTAATGCATCTTTTTGTCTTTGAATTTTAAAAAAAATCACAACAAAAATTGAAATTTTAGGAGCCTATACAAAATCCATTTTGTCTCTTGTAAGAACAATGGGACTTTAGAGGTTAAAGTAAATAGTATTGAATATTCCCTCACTATTGTATTATTAATTTTTCAAAAGACAAAGGCACATAATCCATGGATCACCTTTGTTGTGTATTTTGACCACTTCTTGCTCTATACTCTTGATGTGGATTTTAGCTGTAAAAATTATATTTTTCATATTTCATATGAAAAATTTCACTTTTTCTTTAAGAAAATAAAAAAAAATTCAAATTTTCACCAATTTTTTTTTTTTTTTATGACTCATAGAAAACATGTGATTTCATCTTTGAAAAAATCATTCATTTATATATAAGGTTGACTAACGTATTACTACCTAGATTTGCATTTTGGGTATCTTGTGCAATGTGCTTAACCCCTAAAGAACCAAGGCCATTTTTCAATAAAATACCATCCAAAACTTCCATTTCTGCTACATTCATTCCAAAATGCAAATTTTATTTTATTTTTTCAAGATGGCAATAGGATCTTGTACTTTACTTGTTTGAAATCATTTGGTAAAAATTTCATAAAGTTTGACCATACATATTAGAAGATATTAGCTTTTAAAGTTGAATTTTTTGGAAGGGAACACTAGTCTGCAATTTCAAATGACTTTGACGGCCATTTGTGGAATACTTTTGCACTATGGACTTTGAATTTAAGACTTTTTGTGTTGAAGAATTGAGTTGAAAGTCTAGGAAAAAAATCTAAAAAAAACACACGCTCGATTTTCATTCTTTGAAAAATTGTTAAGTAGAAGTAGGTCCAAGATTGAAACAAACTAAATTGTTAATAGCTCTAAGATGGGATTGAAACACAATAATCCCAACAGTGAGATTATTCTAGCAAGCAATATTAACCTTTTCAACCATTTTTTTTTTAAATTCTGAAAATTGCATTCAGAAATGAATACTATAAGTTATTTTTTCAAGAAGATGCTTACATCATGCTCCCCAAAACAAGATTGTCCATAACTTTCACATCACTAATCCAAATGGAATGAATCAAAGCTTCACATGTAGACAAAAATATGATTTATAAGGAAATTTTTAATTTAATTTAATTTAAAGTTTTTGTGGATTTCTTTTTCTGCCCAACAACTTAAAAATTATGTTTAGGATGGCATACCTTTTGCTACCGGGCACTGATTGAAATAAAAATTATATTCCCACAAAGATAATAGTTTTTTCTATCTTACGACAAAGTTTCAAAAAGTTTCACTAAGAATTGAGGTCACAGAAACCTACCTGAAATCCATTTTGTCCCTTGAGGGAATAATGGGCCTTTAGGGGTTAAATTATTGCATATATTTTTCATAAAAACAATTCATTGAGTGGACTCAAATAGAATTAGAATTATATTAATCCAATAAAAATTAAAATTGATATGAATTTTTAAACTTTTTTTATTCAAAAATATAAACCTGTCATTAGGTCGGAATCATGACCATTTTAAGTTCTTAACCTCTAAAGTTGCAAGGTCTTTTTTTCATCAAATTCCATTCAAAATTTCATTTCTATTGCAAAGGGCAAAAACAATTTGAAATTTTTTATTTCACACAGCTATCAGTAGGATCTTGCACTAGACCGGTACAAGAAACTCTCAAAAATTTGACCATGTAGATTGCAAGATATTTACGTTTGAAGTGAAGAAAATTATTTATTTTTTACAACTTGCTTGCCTAGATTTTAAGACTTTTAATCCTCTTAGCTTAAAAATTTTGCCCTACACATATTGAATTAAAAAAAAGTATGTTGGAAAATTGAGCTAAATGTCTAGAATTTGTTTTTCAAAAAACACACACTTGATTTTTATCTTTTGAAAGGTTGTTAAGTAGAAAGTAGGTCCAAGATTGAACAAAAATCTAAATTATTAATAGCTCTGAGATGGAATTAAAATACAATAATTTCAATGGTGAGATTGTTCTAGCAAGTAAAATTAACCTTGTCAAATAATTTTTTCTTTACAGTATGAAAACTAAATTCAAATTTGAATTCTATAAATTAATTTTTCAAGAAGATGCGTAGATTGCCAAAAAATAAGATTGTCCATAATTTTTTCATCACTAGCCTATTTTGACTTTTTGTGATTTTCTGGTAACTTCTACGGACCCTTTGGGGGGGCCTAGGATGGCATAACTTTTGCTTTGGATTATCAATTGAAATAAAAATATATATTTCCATAAAATTTATGTGTTTTACTATCTTCAAAAAAAGTTTTCGAAAAATCACAACAAAAATTGAAATTGTAGGAGTCTACTTGAAACTAGTTTGTCTTTTAGGAGGACAACAAGATTTCAGAGGCTAAAAAGTATTACAATTAATAACCCGTCACCCTAATCCCATTTGATGAGTGTTTTGAAAGCACAAGTTTAATATTCTAAAAGCACTAGCTTCTTTTATTTGGCTTGAAGCAACAACTTGTTCTAACTAGCATATTGTTCACAACTAAACCCACTTGAACCAATAGTTAATGAACAAAATCTTTATCAACCTTAAACCATCCATAAATAGATATAAGCATGTTATCTTTTTTTGACAATACCACCCAATCGTTTGTCCAAAGAAAATGAGTTACACACTTTGTAGAAATAGGTGGCATCTATTGCACAAATGGGAGGATCCAATAGATGTTGATCTATCTTAATTCCTTTAGGATATTTGATACAACTAAAGAGGCCTATATTTCGTTGCTCTTGCTTCGGCTTCTTGAAGTTTTTTTGAGATGAGATGAGATGTTTATAACATAACATGGTAGCAATTGGGTAGCAACACAATTTGTTAACCATTTTTTGAGTGATTCCAAGTTCTTAGAATATTTTTGGTATACTATGCACTATGTGAAATAGTTGTATTTGGCCATATAAATTTCAACATACAACAAGGCTTGCAAGTCACAATTTTTAATTTTTCTTTTCTTTTACTACTGCCTCTAGAAGGGCTTAGCATAGTTGATTTTGACATGAGCTAAATCATGAAGTATTGACTATAGTTTTTGAAGACCAGAAATACATGGCTTCTTCAAAAAAATATAGTTTTAGAAAGAAATGTTGGCAATAAAATGACCATGTACCAAATTGACATGATGATTAAACCTTGCTTACCATCCTAGAAAATTAGAACTTTTGGGTTTGTATGTAGCCTTCCATTCAAGCAACAAATGAATCCAACAAGATAATTACACAAGTTAGATAAGGAAATGATTTGATAGCAAACCCCAAAGCCAAGATGCGTGAGGAGCTTCATTGCCTCAATTGTTGACTTGTTGTAAGAACCATGCATTGCTACACTATAATAGTGTAATCAACTATTTGTTTGTTTTTTAACGAATTGTCCATTACAGTGGGAATGAGAGTTAAAAAGTTTGGTCATTTTCATATTGGCAAAAGAATAGGAATACAATTTGTTTTAGGATTTGAAATGACCTAAAGAAATAGGATCTGTAAAGGAACAATTTGTTTTGGTAACCCTATGAATCTGGTGGTTGTCCTCCTATCGATAAAAAGCAAAATTTTGAACTTGTCTTTTTCTCTCTCTTGGACTCTCTCAGTCTTCTTGGTCCTTTTGAAAACTTTTTGTACACTCCCATATATGTAATTACATTTATTTAAACAATTTGTTGTGTATGTGTGTTTGTGTTGTGTATGTGTGATTAAACAATTTCAATAACTAATTGTGTTTGCACTTTGACGTGGTGTTTTGAATTGATTGTCAAAATTGTTTTAGATTGATTATTAATTGTTGTGTTTAAATATTGATGAGTTTATATACAATTGGGTGGTTGTTTAAAACTACTGGAGAAATTTGGATGTACTAAACTAATTGTATTTCAGATAAGTTGTCGGAGTGTAATTTTGACTGGTTCACGTGTTTAAATTTTCTTGATGAGTTTTTGAGTAAGTTGTGTAAGTGCGCAAGTGAGTTAATTAATTGCTCTGGAATTTGGAAGTTATGGACAATTTGTGAGGATATTGATGTTATAATTAGCGACTATCTTGCATAGTTTATGAGTATTGAGGGGATTGATCAGTTGTTTTATATACTTGAGTATGAGATTATGTTGATTTGAGAATTTGAGTATTTTCTTGGTGTTTGATACTTCTAGCGCGTGTGGCAATGACAACTAGTCGAGAAGGATGTTGTTCTTTAGAAGCTATGAATTGAGAAGATCACAAATGTTGATTTGGCTTCCAAGACAAATTGCTAGAATTGAAAACCATGGGAGATCAGATATGAGAATTTGGTAACATGATTACTTCTACATTCTTTATCCTCAAATTTGCAATTGAATTTATAAAATTGTGAGAAGAACTCAATTAATTGAATTAACTATTGGTTGTTGGATAATTCAAATTGTATGAATATATATGATAGTGATAAAAAAAAATTGGATATGAGAGGTCCATATTGATTACTTGGTAATGTCGCAAAAATTGCACAATGACTAATAATTGGTGAGTAGTGGCAAAAGTAGACTAATTGTAAAATTTGAAAGAGAATATAACCTCTAAACATTGCTCAGACAGTTTATGCATGGAAATTGCATGGTTGAACAAATTGTTTACGTGATAAATTATAGATTGGTATTGACAGATTGATGTTCTAATACACATATAAGAGAGAACTTTATAACCGGTAGATCAATAAATTGTTCAATTTATGTGGAAAACAATAATTGATGATGAATCTAATTGAATAAAATTTGTAGCTTGATAAATTGTGTTTAACTAATTGTTTTTGTGTGTTGACTATGTGGTGAAATTTGCGAGTTGGAGAGATAAGGTGACATAGATGTGCAATATGTAGAGAAATTGGCAAATTGCTGAGTTCCTATTTGTTTGTGTGCAATTAATTGTCTGTTTGATTTAAAATATTGAATTGTGTATTTACCTTCTAGATCATATGTATTGGAATTATTTGACAAACAACTGGGAGGAATTTATTGTACTGGTTTTCAGTGTGTAAAACTTAGATGCATTACGTTTCTTATATGACAAATTGTTGGGTTCCTATTTGTGAATATAGGCTTGATAACTACAAAGACAATTTGGTAACAACCAATTCGTAGGAAGTCAGATGTATGATTTTGTGACCTAGGATGTCATGGATCAATGACGGCACGGTGAATGCTCCATTTGGATCAACGGTATGGAATATTCAAGCTTCACTTTTTGAAATCAATTGGAGTGTTCATACATGATAAGCACATGGATCAGATTCATGACAACCATTGCCACAATTACGTAGTTCGCTTCAAATTTAGTATCATGTATTAACAAAATATTGCACGAGGGCCAAACTCCCTCACACGACTCTTTAAGGTGCAAGATGGACAAGGCCTCCTTCCATTACCATTGTAATTGTTGATCCTAATAACCGTGCTCCTACAATTGTCCAAGCCAGCTGTTGCGACTTGGTTCATAACATTATCCCTCTCTTAGTGTTGAATTTCCTCTCTCGTTCGATCTTGGCGCTTGAGGTTGAAGCCTGTAAAACTCTGTGACGGCATCAAGCACATTTTTAAGATTTGTAGCTGACTCCCAGGAATTTTCCTCGGATCCATACTCCTCCGAGGAAACCAAGTAGTGTAGCTTCTTCCAACAACTGAATAATCTTGAATCTAGAACCTAGTGGACTTTCCATTCAAGATCTCTGTCGGGAGTGATGATTGTTAAAGGAGGTGTTTGGCATCCACCCGTGATGATGTCTTGATGGTACCATTCGAGCAAGGACACGTGAAACACATTATGGAGATTTTCAGTAAAAATTTACTAGAAACACATTTATTTCTAGTAAATTTTTACTGAAAATCTTCATAAAGGTCATTACTTAATATCTTATCTCTAGGACTATACTTAAAAACACACTTAAAACACCCCTTTCTCTTGTAGTGGAACACATCAGCCGCTATGCTTACAAAACTCCCTTGTCAAAACACATACACAAGCTAAGCCTTGGCTAGAATATATAAAATGCACACTTCTTGTAGGCACAACTTTTATATCTCTACTCAATTAATTTTTGTCTTTTTCATAGTAATTTAGTTCTTGCCTTTGCAGACATAGTTGTAGAATTAAGATTTTACAAATACATAGTTCATCTACCTTAAAATTGGCATGTGTTCCAAATTGAAGGTCATTTTGGCTTGGACAATCCTAAAGGGATTAACTTAGTTACAAAATGGAAAGGTAGGAAGTCCATAAATCACCCACCTAAGGGCTGAAATTGAATTTTGTGGAAGTGAAGCTTCTTGAAATATTTTTCGGTAAATTCTCCTTAAAAGACAATTAGAATTGACATCTATCCCAAGTTGTTTCATATTTTTTGGAGCTTTGTTGAATTAGTTACGAATTTTTAAAGTTGAAATGGCATAGGGCTCTATAACCGTCCACCCCCTCAAATGTACATTGTGTGTACATTGCTGAAGGCTATAAAACATTACATGTTTTTCAGCCCCTGTGGAGGGCTGCGAGTTCCCCAGGGTTCCCAGACTCTGAAACTGTCTCGAACTGCGTCGCAGCAGCTGCGTGACATGGCACAGCGACTGCCACGTCATACAAAAAAAAAATTTAAAAAGAAAAAAAGAAAAAAAATTGTTCTTCTTTTTTTTCCATTTTAAGATTTTAAGATTTTAAGAATTTTTTTGAAATTTTTTGAAATTTTTTGAAATTTTTTTTTTCTGACAGCGGCCGTTCTTTTGCTGCCGGGGGAACAGCGCTGGGAACAGGCCCAAAACGGCCCTCCAGACCCCCCAAAAACCATCTAATGCAACATGTACAAATAGTGTACCTTTGAGGAGGTGGTCAATTTTAGAGCGTGTACTTTTTTAGAACCTCCTATCTTAGCTTGCAAACAAAGTGAAGGATTAGAAGGCCCAAATCCTTGGTCATGTGCCCCATCCTTTTGGGTTATATGGTCAGTTGGTCACATTTTGTACCTCCTCCTTTGGTCAATCCTAGACAGTGATCCCAAAACTAGTTTATGGAAATTAGTGCAACATGTTACCTTCAAGACAAACAAGCATCAACTTTGACTACCTTGAGAGTGCGTAGTATTAAAAAAAAATAGAATAGACACTACAAGAAAATGGGGGTATAAATGACTTATCCACAATGATTGCACCAACAACAATGACTGCAAAATGACTGCAAAATGACTATTTTGCAGTCATTGTTGTCGGTGTAGTCATTGCGGACAAGTCATTTATACCCCCATTTTCTTGTAGTGAGAAAGGATTTTGCAAATAGGCTGCAAACTTCCAGAATGCAATTGGTTTCACAAGCATCAAAGACCTTAAGTTGCATTTCACAGTGTGATTAAGCTTAGCTGCTGTAGCTGCTGGCTGGCTCTCAAATATTGATTTTTTTTTAATTTGGGGCTACATTAATGGCATTATTTGGCTTTCAGGTGTAGACAAAAATAATGCTTAACCCTTAAATGACAAAGGGGTGACCTTGGAAATCATCCCTTTTCATTACTATGTGAATCATTGGCTTAAGAAATAGCAAAAACACTCATTGGAAGTCAAATTACTATAGAAGACCTCCCCTTTCCACAAAAAAACTCCAAGGATGAATAGTTGCACTTCTGTCCTACTAGAAGGATTCCCTATCTTCTATTAGACGCCAAACATTTGTGTCGACGTTTAAAGGTTAAGTGATATCCACCTGAAAATATACTTAATTTATATTGACATGGCTTGCTAAAAATCTCTTGGAATCATCGCAATATATTGGCCTTATCTTGATCTTGAATTTTGAATTTTGAATTTTGAATTTTGAATTTTGAATTTTGGATCTTGAATTTTGTTTAGTTTAAAAAATACGGTATTGAAGCAAAAGTCCTTACATCAGAGGTGTGCCACACAATACCCATAATGGAGGTGAAATCAATAATTATGTATTGTGGTTTTTATTGCAAAATAAACCAACCCCCTTGCTCATCCTCCCGAAGTCATTCCACAGATGCATGTGTAAAAAATATCCCATATTTTGTGCTTGATTAATCCCTAAAGTCCCATTGTCCCCTCGGGGGACAAAATGGATTTCGGGCAGGCTCCTATGGTCTCAATATTTTTTGTGATTCTCTGAATTTTTTTGTGAAGATAGAGAATCACATTAGCTTTCCGAAAATGTAATTTTTATTTCAATCGGTGCCTGGGAGCAAAATTTATGGCACAAATCCCCCAAATTTTAGTTCGGCGGGCAGGAAAAAATCCTCAAAAAAATTGTAAATTAAAAATTAATTTTTTTTTCATATATATTTTATTTTTATTTACATGGAAATCTTTGATTCATTCCATTTGGATTTGTTATGCAAAAGTTATGGTTAATCTTATTTTTCGGGCAATTAGAGCATCTTTTTTGAAAAATAACTTTTAGGATTAATTCTGAATTCAATTTTAACAATTTTTCTTAAAAAAAAGTTTCTAAAGGTCAAGATTTCTTGCTAGAACAATCTCACTGTTGAGACTAGTATATTTCAATTTTATCTTAGAGCTATTAATGATTTAATTTTTCCTTCAATCTTGAACCTACTTCTACTTAACAATTTTTTAATGAGTGAAAACTAAGTTTTTATTTTTATATTTTATTTTTGTAGATTCTCAACTCAATTCTTCATCATATAAAATTCAAAATTCAAAATCATTATAGCAAAAATTCTAAGTTAAAAAGGTTCAAAGCCCTAAAATGTAGTTGAACAAGGTACAAAAAAATTAGATTCCTTCACTTTAAATGCAAATATCTTGCAATCTACATGGTCAAAATTTCTGAAATTTCTTCTACACATTCTTATACTAGTCTAGTACAAGATCCTACGGTTAAATATGCAAAAAAAAAAGATTAATTTTTTCTTTTGCTCTTTGCTCTAGAAATGACAGTTTTGAGTGGTTTTTGATGGAAAAATGGCCTTGGGACTTTAGGGGTTAATTCATCTTCTAAACCTCTTCCTGCTAATTTGGGGCCTCCAATTGCAAACGTGAATTCAAAATTTTCAAATTTTATTGTACGTGACAAATGAAAATTTTCAGTGTTTTCCGTACGGGTAAAATTGGGGACAAGCTAGTGCATGGGTTCACCCTGGCTGTTTTTATTGGACCAGCATTGTACATGTGAACTCATGTACAGTACTGTACAATATATTCCCTATTTCACTCCATCCGCATACAGTGTAGGATCTGCTGAAGAGAGGAATATTACATTACATACTATCATATTAAAGCCCGCAAGGGGTCCCCAAGATGTGTCCCCCAAGCTTCACTTGAAAGGCAAAAAGCATAGGAACATGTTTTTAAAAAAAAAGTATTTGGAGATAGGTAATAGAGAAATTGATATTTTTGAAAAATTCTTCATATGCCATGTGAACCTTAATAAAAGTATCATATGAAGTAGTAAAATTCAATGATTATAGGTCCAAAAGCAAGAATCGTACTTTTGATTTGACATCTACTCAAGTTGATTATTTATTGCCCTATTAACCCCTAAAGGATCAAGTATCCGTTCAATATATGCAAGAAACCTTTGGTAGGTTTCTATGAAGTCAATTTTGGTTGGATGTTCATGAAATTTTGATGCAAGGTGTGAACATATACCTCCTTAATTGAAGTATAATTTATTTTTTCCAATCGGGTGCCTAGATCAAAAGTTACATTGCCCTAAATTTTTTGGATAGCACAGATAGAATGTACAAAACTCTTCTTATAATTTTGAAATTTGGTAGGTATAAACTTATATAATACAAGATGCAAATGTGAAAAAAACACACCATATATAGTGTAAATATCTCACTCTAGGAGGAATTGAAGTCTATTGGCCCTATTTGACAAGGTTGAAAAAAAATTCTTCTAACTTCATACATTATAATCTTTTAATCTGTGCAGTCAAAGTTTCTGAAAAAAATTCTTCACATTCTCATAGTAGTTTAGTACAAATTTATACATTTGAATTAAGTTTATTTTTTCTCATTGCCTTAAAAAGTGACAAATTTCTACAACTTCCACCCGAAATGTGCCTCGGCTCTTCAGGGGTTAATGTATTTGGCATAGAAGATTTAATAAGATAATGTACGCATCAATTTCTAAGAGCACCTGCACCATTACCCTCAATAGACATCCTCCATGAAAGTTGACTTGCCCTTGTTTTGTGGAGTGCCCCATTGTGCCATAAGGTAACATGTTCTAAAATCACACAACTCCTCAAATGTACACTATGTGTATATGCTATTTTTTCATAGCCTTCAGCAATGTACAAACAATGTACATTTTATGAGGTGCACAATTTTAGAGTCCTATGCCATTTCAACTTTAAAATTGTATAACTAATTCCTCAAAGCTCCAAAAAATATGAAACGACTTAGGTTAGATGCCAATTCCACTTTATTTCTCCAAAATTCAGTTTTAGTTCTTAAGTGGGAAATTTAGGAACCTTTTACCTAAGTCAAAAGTCAAATTAGGCATGTTAAATTAGATAAAGAATCTATCGTACATGTGTTGTTGTAAGTTATTTTGTGTTGTTTCTTTTTTGAGATAGTCTTTGCAAGCATGTTTCTGACTTGGTTTCTGAAATCCTTATACAAGTATAGTCATGCATATAGGTGATTGTTTCAAAGGACAAATGGCATTGTAGTCTCCATTCAAGGAGCATGAGGCGGAAATAATGAAAGTATAAGAACATCTGCACAACACGAGCTATTGTGCTCTTTTTATGAAGCGTGTGAAGATTATTGATCTTCATTTTGCATCACAAGTTCATAATAGTGGATCAAACAATGATTCTCCTAAGATGTAATCTTATACTAGATTTACTACAATATAAGACATTGTATAGTCTAAGGGTATTTGCAAAAAGCACTTGTCTATTTTTGTCCCCTTCGCCTAAACGGTTTTTTTGCTCATAACTTTTGCATTGTACGTCAATTTTATATGAAACTTGAAATAAATGTACACGTGGTAGTTGTAGACATTGAATAATTTTTTCACTTAATTAAAATTGTTTTTAAATTTTTAAATAGCCTCCGACTAGATGTCTACTTTTGCAAAAGTCACCTCCAAGGTCCCCATTGCTCAAAAAAGTGTCACAAGCACGCATTATAGTAAGGGTCATGATATATCTAGTCATTGTACCATTGTGCGATAATTGTTTACAACTACTAGGCTCAAATAATGTCAAACATTTCCACCAAAATTTTGAGCAGCCAATCCAAAGGACAACAAATCAATCTTCATCGTTTATACCATTGTCCAAATGTTAAAGAGGCTTAGGAATTGCCCTTGTATTGTCATATAAGGCATTAGACATTCTACCTTGCAATGGAGACTAGCCTAGCTTAATCCTTTATCTAGATTTATGACTCTAGTGTAGACAATGCATATGGTATATCAAAATAGAACCAATTCAAATGCTTTGATGTGCAATGGCATCCATTTCATAGTTAATATTGTTACAACAAAATGTGTCACATTCATTCAACAAATAATTAGTATTACTTGTAGAAATGTAATAGTGACAATTATACATTGTATTATCACAGTTGTTTTCCATAGAATTCAACAATAAATACATTTACAAAAATGATCTTTATATAAAGGTTGTTGCAAAAAAAGACTTGCCATATTATCTTAGTGGGGTTTATAGGAGGAATACTTGGTCAAAATAAGGCATGCCGTACATTGTTGAAAAGCTAAAGAGACAAGGATTTTGAAATGTATTCAAGTCGCTTCAGGGGTTAAAAATACAATTTTTTAGAACATGAATTTCTTCTTAATATCTATTTTTATAGTTGTAAGATTCTTTTGATTCACCTAGTTTGCAACATTTCTATGTGAAGAAGTGGCAAACATTTTGTCTTCTAGGAATTTGGCCAAATTTATCAACAAGTACAAATGTGCTCTTGCTTTCCATTGTGCTCCAAACTGGGATGGAAATGCCAAGTGAGTCATATCATTTGGCTTCAATATATGCTATTCTTTTTGTTGAAGTTATGATGTAATTTTAGGTAAAATAAGTATATCCAAAATGGCCCCAACCCAATTGCGATTCCTATTGTTGAGGCTCAATTGTGCCCTCTTGCATTCCAATGTGGTGGAAATTGTAAAGGATTTGCATTAGACAACTTTATAGAGTAGAATTGGAGTTGAAAAGGGTGGAATTGAATTCAATAGTCATTGTTTTATAACCTCAAGGAACACCTCTATGCGGTTTAGATACATAGACAAAGGTTACTTCATTATTCTACAATTTGAAGGGAGGCTTTTAGATTACCATTGCAACTGTATAGGAAACCCAAAGGACCACATTAACCCTTAAAAGGCCTAAGGCATAATTTAGAGTCATTTTTCACTTTGAGGTAGGCCCTTCTTGGTGCAATATTTGTTGGATTCCTACGAAATTTTTACTAAAGGTGTGTTTCACTAATAGATTGATGTTTCACTATGAAAATTACAACAATCCAAGTCAAGGTTTAAAAATCTTACCTTGAAAGGATATCTTTTTTCAAGTAATGAGCAATTTTGGGTAGCTATGATAGATAGGTCCAATTGGGCTTAAATCCTTTATACATACTTTCAACAAGCTTGTTAATGGAATCTCAAAAATTGAAAGGCATGTGAGCACATAATTTTCACTTCCAAGCCTTTGAAATTTGGCTTTGTTAGTTTTGAGCATTACCCAAAGGAGGAAAGTCCAATTTCAAAGACTTATAAATTAAAATTATGCACTTGTATGTCTTTCAATTTTTGGTGGGTTTAACTTTTTGACCGCCACTTGGATTGTTGCAAACTTTTCTAGGCATCAAGCTATTAGTGAAACACATTTCTGATAAAAATTTTACAAGAATCCAAAAAACATTCCATTGAGAAGGGCCTATCCAATAGTGAAAAATGGCTTGAAATCATGCCTCATGACTTTAAGTGGGTCAAAATCCAAAAGCAGGCAAGACTATACTTACCCTAGAAACAACCATGGGAAGCTATCAATATTTTTTTCTTTAAATTGAATTGACCAATTCATATTTCAATTTAAAGTTGGTGAAAAGTTGGTGAAAATTGAAATATGAATTGACCAAAATATATGGTGAAAAACTCTCTAATAAATTTTCCATTATACTTCAAAAATAAAACAAAACAAAACCAATCAGTCTGAAGAAATGTGTATTGACCAAAGGGACCACAATAGGTATACTTATTACCTTACCAATTCTAAAATCCAAAGGCATGAGAGACACATAAGGATTCTCTTGCATCACAAGGCGCATCATTCATTGATGACATCGTACTATACTAAGAAGAAATTTCGTACTCAGTATGTAAGGGCCTCCTTACATGTATTGGCAAGTGGGAGGAGTCAATAGGATCGAAATATAGAAAGCACATTTATGCTCCTTCTACAGTGTCTAATACATTGATATCAACCAGTTTACATGTGAGCCCGGTGGTCAAAGAAAGCAACTAAAAGACAAGAACAGTGCCACCGATTATGGGTAAGCGTAGAAGCATGAGAGAGAGTTCCACTCGATATCAATGTATTAGACAATGGAGAAGGAGCATAAAAGTGCTTTCTATATTTCAACCATGTTGCCTCCTCCCACCGACCCACCAATACGTGTGAGGAGGCCCTAATTGGGTCTAAGTTATTCAACTCTCCACTACTCCCTCCATCCCTCCCTCCCCCTCCCTCGGAGCAATTCTCGGGCCACACTGAAAGTAGGGTGTGGACCTCACCCTGTACTCCCCTACTGTCGGACTAGATAACATTTTGCAGGCAAAAGGGAGACATGGCTACAAGTTAAGTTAATAACCGAATTCTTCGCTGGGCACCCACCAACTTACGAACGAAAAGTCCACTGGACCCACTCACTAACTTATAAGCTGGATCAGTGGCTGTCAAAGAGTGAGGAAAAGAATTTGCAACTATTTTGGCCTCCGAAACCACATCCCTCCGTGACACCTGTCCACAAGTCAAGCCTCTCATTTGTATGTGCTTGTGGGGGACTCCAACTGCCATGCTGGGGCACAGACCAGCCATTGGACCGAGGCC
Organism: Antitrichia curtipendula; assembly: GCA_951230915.1. Lineage (NCBI taxonomy): Eukaryota > Viridiplantae > Streptophyta > Bryopsida > Hypnales > Leucodontaceae > Antitrichia > Antitrichia curtipendula. Next base: position 45,011,596 of record OX579635.1, read on the forward strand.
AAGACTCTGGTTAGGTTAAGTTAGCCTGGAGCTCACACAACTGACCGAGGGCGACGGAGCCCTGACTTACTGGGGGCGATTGAGTGAGTGAGTGAGTTGTTAGTAAGTACCAGATCAACTGATAATTTTGCTGACTTTTGGAAAACGATGAAATTTCTTTTTTACGGTAGACTCTTTTGCGAGGTCCGGTCAGTCCCACGTGATAAGAGGGCGACTCCGACAGATGCGGTCACAACTTCGTCACGTCAAAAAAAGAGCTGGGATCGCTTCTTTTGAGGAAGCCGGGTGGATGAGTTGGTAGTAGCAAATATAACCATATATATTTTTTTTTATGGTAGACTGTTTTTTTCACAAATTTTCTCTTACATATGAGGATCTTCATCACTTGCAACAAAAGTTCATCACACTAGAAGAACCTTGGATTTTTTGGGTGCATTTTTTGTGACATCCACATATTTTTAAATCTTAACCCCTAAAGGATCAAATACCATTTTTTTTTTGACAACATAGCGATTTTGGGCAGCTCACTACGACTGGAATTTATTTTATTTTCTTTGAAATTTTCACACAAGATGTGCCCGAGGAGTAGCTTTGAGGCCCAACAATTTTCATAAATTTTGACTACGTGTTTAAAAAGTTATTGCATGACATGTCATTTTCATTGGTCGGCGGGCAATCCAGGCAACTGAAAAAAGTTCTATAAAAATAACTTTTTCTTAAAATAGAAATTTGAAATTGGTTCTTTAGATTTATATATATGTGGGAAGCTTTTAATCATTCCATTTTGATTAATGAGATGAAAGTTATGAGGATTTTTAGTTTGAGGGTAGTTATGGAATTTCTACTCTAAGATAAACTTTGAAGTCCTTTATTTACCTCAATATTTTTGAAAAAAAATAAAAACACTGGGTGTAGATTTTTCATTACAACATTACAACTGTTGGGATTGGTATTCTTCAATTTCATATTTAAATTCTTAACAATTTAATGTTTTGAACATTCTCTACCTCTTTCTACTTACTATTTTTTTCCTATATGTTTTATAATTCCAAATGATCTGAAAATTTTCAAGCATGTAGACAACTTGCCTTGAAGAATGAATCCAAAGAGTAACCACTATTTTGGACATTTTTTCATACAATTGTGACCTTGTAAAGTGCAGCTGCCCGAATTTTTGAAGGGACAAAAAAAAGAGTTTTATCAATTCAAACCTTATTCTCTTGCAATCCACACGATGAAAATTTCTAAATTATTTTTTACAACTTCTCAAACTAGTTTAATACAAGATCCTACGGTTACATGTGTCCAAAAATGTTATTTTTCTAAAATTTGGTACTTGTATTAGAAATAGAAGTTTTGAAGCGGTTTGGGGGTTTGGGGTTAACAACAACATGAAATGTTACACCAAGAGGACTTTCATTGTAACGTGAAACAAGTGGATGTCTCAAAAAATGCATTAAAAAACATAAGTATCTACTAGTGTCATGTCAAATATGTAGGTAAATTGTCAAGGAAAGTAGATCCCAACCAATGCAAGGAGCTCTTAGTATTAATTACATGGTGTAAGTATCATGGTGTCCAAGGGCAAAAAGAATCTTCATCATTTATAATGTCACCCATACGAAGACAAAGGTATATCCCGACAAAATAAGCACTTTTCTTGCCACAATCCAAAGACGGAATCCCCGGAGATGGGTCCCAACCTCCATTCCACTCCCTTTTCATCCAAAATTTGTCATTGACTAGTTTTGACATACGGGTGGCAATGCCCTAAGTATGTACGTGACATGCAACATGTGCGTGGACGGACACTTGCTTGCATTTTCAAAGGCAGATAATAATTAGATTGTGTGAAACATGCCCTTGTACTATCAATGGCATTGAACTACGTGCAAATGGCAGCCAAGACTATTTTGTTGAAACGCAATGTTCTTTCCTTTTTTTTGCCCATCACATTTACATCACCCAACCTCCCCCAGACCCACTCCAAAAAATAATAAATTAATTAAAAAAAAGCCACACACCGTAGACTAAAGCACTAGTTAGGGGTGGAACTTCTTGCAACTACAGTTCCAATTGGGTGTTTGTGCCCCTGCATCAGCTTCCTCTCAAAGCAGACAACCGGCAGCCAGACAGAACCCTCCCGGACATATTCTGCTTGGTCGTAATTTACAAGGAGAGAAAGGTAACCAAAAAAAAATGTTTTTATTTTGTAATGGTGTCTAAGTACAATAGTATATAACATTGGAGTAGTTGAGATAAGTAAGCGTAGCTTGTTGGTCTCTATTTGCTTAAAGTGAAGTACATGATATCTAACTTTAGGGATACCTTAAAAATATTCTTTTGGGGCTATTTACCACAGGTTGTATTTTGACTAGTTTAACCACTACAGGACAATTATGAGATATTTTGGGTAGAATTTGTGAAAAATTGCCACTCTTTAGGTTAATGCAAAAAAAGTTTGGAATTTCAATATTAAAATACTCAAGCATGCAAAATTGCACTAGACTACAATGGCAATGTATAGGAAAATTCTAGAAAGTTTGACCACATAGATAGAAAGATTATTGTGTTTGAAGTTGGAAGAATTTTTTTTTTCAACTGTGCTCGACACGGTCAATAGACTTTGACTCATCTGAGAGTGAAACTTTCGTACCAAATATACTTTTTAATTAAAAAATCCATATTATACCATGATAGTTATCTAGTCCCTCTATCTCACTAAAAACTCCAAGTCAAGCACAAACATTTATGTCCCACTAAAAAGCTCCGTTTACTAATTTCAACCATTGAGTAAACGTTGGCCATATTGAATGACCTTGTCGGAGTAAGTGGCAAACAACCAAGGAGCATTCCTCTCCTAGCAAGCTTGGCCTTGCCCATATGAGGCACCTTGCACTTGTTGCTTCCTCAAACAATTGTGTTGACAAGGAATTTGGTGACTACTTGGGGCGCTATGCAAATTTGTTCATGAAGGGGGCCAAGTTTCCTTGTTACGGTATTTAGGTTGAGAGCATATATTTCTACAATCCCATTGTTGCCACCAACCTTTAAATCATTAGAAATGACAAGCTTGCAACATTTACGAACAAAGTTCAAATATGATACTTTCTGCATAGATTTGGGGTGCCTAAGTTGGAGATTTTGCATGGATCTAGGGGATGGGTTACTAGTTCTTAAACGTATATAACATTGGCACAAAGACTAAAATATAATTAATCCCTCGTAGGGAAGGTTTTTGGAGTTTTTTTAGTGGGACAAAGAGAGTATATGCCAAATTTTAGAAGTAAAAGAGGGATTTTGCATAAGTTTATCAAGGCTGCCCCACCTATCTTAAATTCTTGGGTAGCAAGACTTTTGATCTAGGCACCCAGGCTTCAAAATTTTAAAATTCTTGCAAAGGCCAAGTACATGTCTTAAAGTTTCTGAATGTCCACTTGGTGAACAATTGTCTTTTGGGGTTTGACCTCTGTATGCTTCAAAGTCTCTGTTATTTTGAGAGATGAACATAGTGCTTTATGATAAAATTTTGTTTAAATAATTTCTCATTCATCATAAATAATGGCTGAATCTTCTTCTTGGTAAATCCTTTAAAATTGATTTGATAAAATTGTTGTGAATTACAGAATTATATAAAGATACAACTAAAGCATAAATCAATGCAAAATTTCAAAATTTCAGAGTTAACCACTATATGACCGAAGCACATTTCAGGCAGAAATTGTGAAAAATTGCCACTTTTTAGGGCAATGAGATTTTTATATTTTTTAATATTTTTTCTTTCTCTCCAAAATCCAACCATACACTAATTGTACTAAACCACTATGAGAATGTGGTAAAAAGAAATTTATAAATTTTGACCATACAAATTGAAAGATTATAACATTGAAGTTAGAAAAAAAAAGTTTTTTTCTCCGCCCTTGCCTAACAAGACCAATAGACTTTTAACTCCTCCTAGAGTGAGATTTTCACAACTACACATGGTTATTTTTTTGACATCTGCCTCTTGTATCATAAGGTAGGCACCCCCAAAATGGCACTTGACCTTAAAGTGCCATCTACAGGTTGTGTACATTTTCAAAATCAGTTATGTACCTATTTGGATGGAGCGCTTTCAGAAACAAACTTTGGCCCTTAATAACTTTTGCATACGGTGTCCAAATGCCACGTTCTCTGGTGCGTTGGAACCTCCTTTCACTTGCCAACAAGAATATATGAAAATTTGACCAGTCTAATAGTAGTAACTAGGCTCAGTAGCAAAAAGTGGCGGTTTTGGGTGTACCCACCTTATATGTTGCACACATGCCAAATTTTAGAAGTTGAGGAGGACTAACGCACATGCCGCCCAGGCAATCCCAAAAGGTTAAAGGCAACATAACTTCTGATCCATACCCCCGATTAAAAAAAATTGCATAGAGAGCACATGTTGACACTTTGTGTGTCAAAATTTCCATGAACTTTCAACCCCAGCCCAATTGACCCGAGATCTCTTGCATTTGTGTAAGTTAAACAGTCAGTCACTCAGTCCTTCTGCGGGTTCGGTTAAAAGGGTTAATAAGTTAATGTTATGTAATCAACCCTCCATTTTTTATTTTTTTAAACAAATGAAACGAGAATTCATTGCCAAGGAACATCCCTCCATTTGCGAACTATTTTTTTACTACGATATGGAGAAAAGTCACCCCTCTTCTTGGTCAATGCAGTTTCCCATAAGCCAGGTACTCTAATGATGATCCAAATCATATGGGTGGAGGTGGCATCCAAGTCATGAACTTGAGTCAATTCTACACATTACCATTATGACGGGGACTACCAATTGTACAGTACGTTGCAACCAGAACAGGGGAACTGGGGAAGAAGAACTCCAGGGACTGACTTTCTCAAGGACACTCTGAAGTCCAGACCAGTTTTGTTTTTTCTTGTGCGGGCAGGGTCACGCGGACCGCACCCTGCCAATTCCAATTTTCGAAAAAGCCTTTGTGGCACTTTCCCAGTTGAGCAGGTAAGTTTTGCAGGCTCCTCAGGAGAATTCTGGAGCAGATTTTGGCGACAAGGAATTTTCTTACAAAAGCCAGAACTGGCTCCTTCTCCGTCTAAATCGGGCCGGGGTGAACTGACCCCCCTCACTCGTCCCCCTTGGAAAACCCTGAATTTTTTTATTTTCCATGCATGAATTTTTTTGCAAATTCAGAATTCATATTTGCAATCAGAGGCCCTATTTTAGCTATTGAGGCTATAGAAAATAGATTTTACACGGCACAAAGTAGGGGGCTTTTTATTATATGCACCCCTGGATGGACTTTGGCAGGACGAGCAAGGGGGCCAGTTCACCTTGGCCCTGAATCGTAGTTACAACTAAAAAATTCAGGTTAAAACTTAAGGAAAATTATATTCACTAAATTTTGCACAGAAGCATTCATTCACAAGCATTCAATCAAACATTACAGACAGACGGAGGATTCAAACCCCACTCCGAAGAGTTTGCCCACATCAACGTCTGTTCTACCCCACCCCACCCCCACACGATTAATACAAAGTCTAAAAAATCAAGTAGCAAACACCTAAAGTAACCAAACTATCAACCCTAAACTGCTAGTTGACCACATTTTCTACTCCACTTATTATACACATCTGCATAAGGGAAAGTTTCAAGTGTATAAAACTGCTAGGAGAACATTCAAATACAAGTATCGAGATTGCCTTGCAATTGGTTACGGACCCTGGTCTTGCAGAACACCAACGTCTAGAAAGTACACTTGTCATCTACACTACCAAGAACAACTGTAACAGCTATGTTGGCGACCTTCATATACTCGCTAAGCTTGCTTAGAAGTAGAGCGTTGCACCCCAGCTTCGCCCATAGTTTGGTTATAGGGTTTAGGTTGAAAGGCTCTTCCATTGCCTTAGTAGCGTTCGCCTTCATTGTCATCTTGAACAACGTTGCCTACACGTCCAGCTTGTGGACATCCAAGGGCGGTTGTACTTGCTGCACATGCGCCTTCGACCCAAGACCCATTGACACGGTCTTGGTGTCACAAAACTACAACTTCAGAACCTGTAGGTGTAGAGGAAATAGGTCATCAGCGTTCGCTTGGAACCAGTGTTGCAGAAACGCAATGCCAAGAGTCTCTATAATGTTGGAGTGAGGGAACCGGCTCTCCAACTGTGAAATCAGCAACTCTGCAGCCAAGACACATTGACCCTTCACGGACAATATAGTGTTTGCGAAGATAACTCTACTCACAAGTAGAAGAGACCCGGTTGTTGCATGCATGTGGTAGGCAGGATAAGTGTGCCCCGCCATCCAAAATGACAAACTCTCGGTACCATCATTTAGGTCAGTCATCCACTCCTAGGATATAGTATGGGAGTGGTTCTCTATAATATCACAAAACAACTGAAAGTGTGTTGGTTAGAATGCAGTGGAGGTGTCAACATACATTTCAAATATTTTTGACTGGCATATCTTAACCGCAGCCACATAGTCAGATACGAACACAAAACCAGATTGGGCGAACTTGATAAGACTTTGAACAGACTCAAGTAGTGGAAGCAAGCATGGCAAGGCCAACACTGTAGCAATATCACAAAGCAAGTCCAGATTCTTGCGGTCAATACTTCCTTGGTTGGTGTCCGCATCTTCAATGAACTTGACTATCAGCGTCTCGTATTCACCCATCACCCGCTTCAAAGGGTTCAACAGCAAAATCTAGTGGGTTAAGATCTTGTTCAGCAATCTCAAGTCTTCTATCTCCACGATATCGGCCAGCAAAGTTAGTTCATAGTACGGTTTGGAGGAGTTGGAGAAATACATGTACAAGGACTTGCACATTTTTTCCAATTTCTGGACAACTGGGAGATTGGAGAGGGCCTCTACCGCTAAACTTATGCGATGGGCCATGTCATATACGGCGATGACATAGGGTGTTGCCTTTTGCTTGAGTTGCGTCGTCACATCTGTCCAGCTGCCTTGGAAAATCAAAGCTCCATCTGCCCCTCAAAAAATGATTTTTCCCCCACCTCTTCTAAACTCAAGCCTCAATGCAGCAACAACATTTGTAAAATTAGCTCATAGGTATTCATTGCAGCAGCATCCTGGAGAACTTTACAAACATAAGCTAGCATAGATTGGCGAGAAAAGTTGGAGGCCGTGTAAACATGCACGGACAGCCACTGCTAGTTGTTGAAGGCGGTCACCTCGTCCATAGAAACAACAATAAAAATTGCTTTCTTCAGCTCTACCTTCAAGCGATCGGAGTGGACTACCCCCATGACGTTCGCGAACTCCCACCGCAACGCCTCACTCCAATGCTTTTTCGGTATATCTAGGACTCCTAGAATAAAGAGCAGTTCTTTCGCAGCCAGAAAATCAGAAATCAGTTTGCCGTGCTGCAACACGCTGAACATCACCTTCATCTGGATGGTCTTCCGTCTCCGCTCTTTCACATGCCCCAACCCATCAACTAGTTTGTGCAACACCTGTTGCCCCCCCTCTTAGCAAAATACAATCTCTCATTTTACATATGTTGATTGGTTTTCAAGAAGTAGTGATCCCCCTTTTTTACTTTTCCAATATTCACCAATGCCTTACATCTACCTGCATGTTTCTAGAGGGAATCTAATTTAGCGACTAAAAGCTTCTTCCTACCTTCCACCTCACTGCAAATCTTGCATCTCACTTGAGTAGCACTACCCGTGGTCCCTGCTACTCCCTCCATCCAAGGCAATTTAGTGGCCTAAACATCTTGGAAATGACGATTAAGTTCATATTTCTTCTTCATTTGCTTTGCTAGGGCAAGGAAAGCAGACGCTACTACTGAATCCAATATCACTACCTCAGCTTCTCCGCCATCAGATTCCTCCTGCATCCAGGTAGGCATTGTGATCAAGACCCGGCACTCAAACTCAAAATCAGCAACAACACATTCAGATGACAAAAAAGATAGATCAATCATCTTGGACCCTAATTCGTCACTATGGTGAAGGCGACCGTCGTAAAGAAATTTACGCAACGGTGCTTAGGGCCGCTTCACACTATGGCCGACCAAGTCAAGAGGCCGTGGGATTGAGTGGACAAACTTTGGGTGAGAGTCCAAATAAATGGGCAATAAAATGATAGGATTTTGAGCCTTTGGCTAGCCATAGTGTGAAGCCTCGAGAGGCCAAATTCTTGGGTTTCTGAAATCTGATTGGTGAAAATCGACGGACTCTCGACCTTGTGCCGTAGTGTGAAGTGGCCCTTAGATACCATCGGCAGACTTAGACGATTTCATCGTCATCGCCCAACTCCCAAAACCTAAAATCACAAACAAAAGACAAAACAGAAGCAAACAACACCAATTAGCCAAACCTGAATTCACAATGCAAAAGAAATGATTCTCCATAGAATTTGTAACTGTTCATGCCATCTACACCAACGTCGCGCGCCTTCCTGCAAGCACATGCCTCCACTCCTCCACACCGCATAGAAGAAACCTAAAACCGCTACTACTGCAATCACCAGTAAGGTAACAGGCTGAAGAATAGTTTGGGCATTAAGAACCGACCACCTATAAAATGTACACGATTTGTACATGCTGATTTTTCATAGCCTTCACTGATGTACAAACAATGTACATTTCAGGGGTGGACAATTTTGGAGCCTTATGCTAGTTCAACTTCAAATTTTCATAACTAATTTCAAAGAGCTCCAAAAAATATGAAACGACTTAGGTTAGATGTCAAATCTACTTTTCTTTCAAGGAAAATTTACTGAAAAATATTTCAAGAAGTTTTGCCTTCCCAAAATTCAGTTTCAGCTCTTACGTGGGCGATTTCTGGACCTGTTTCCTTAATGCCCTCTTTGCAGTTTCAAATTCCCCTCACAAAATCTTCTCTCTCCAACGGCTGGAGGATCATTAACTAAGTAGAAAGCTTTGTGCCTTCAACGGCTTCAAGCACCCAAATTCGACTTAAAGGCAGCAAGTACGACATAAATAAAAAGTGCAGAAAATTCAATTTCAAAATTCTTTGTCTCTCTCCATTTGCAACGGCAATCTCAAATGGGGGCAGGATGGTAGGCAAAGGACAGGTGCAAGATGGTGCTGCATGGCGACCATCTAGCAGCGAGGGTCAGGATTAGGTGATTGAAGAGCTTAGCAGATTGCGAATGGCGGCGAATCTGATGAGATGTCTGTTGCATCCAAGGCGACTTCCTACCCGGCCTAGGGAAGAGGTTGGCAATTGATGCCCGGTTTTTGGAAAAAAACACCTATATCCGCTTCGCTAGGTCTCAAGCCAGGTAAGTTTTTGGCAAATAATCGCCAAGAAAAAAAACCCTGGGTAGGGCGGTAGGTGAAGGGCAGGTGTAGGCAAACGACAAGGTTTTACAGGCAAAGGCCAGGTGCAAGATAGTGTCGTGTGGAAACCATCCAGTAGCGAGAGTTAGGATTAGGCGATTGAAGAACTCAACAGATTGCGAATGGCGGCAAATCTGAGGAGATGTCTGTTGCATTTGAGGCGACTTCCTGCCCAACCTAAGGAGGGGGTTGGCGATTGATACCCAGTTTTTGAAAAAAACAAAACCACCTATACCTGCTTCGCCAGGTCTCAAGCCAGGTAAGCATTTGGCGAATAATTGCCAAGAAAAAAACAACTGGTCTAGACTCCAAAGTTTAGACCAGACCAATGTTGTACTATATAGTTATCACATTTGTTTGTTGCTCGGAGTGGCACTGTGGAGAGTTTAAAGTTTCAAAAGTTTTTTTTGGTATGTTTAGTGAAATGTGAGAGAAGGCTATTAATATAAGTTATCAATTCCATCCATTAAGTTAGGTTGTTTTGTTTTGTTTTATTTGTTACATTGAAATCTCCTATACTGTGCATCTCCTAGGCACAATCTTGGTACTATCAAAAAGCCCTTATTGAGGAGAGGTATATGGACTTTGTTTTGTTTCATTTAGACCTACAATTTGAAAGATATTGAATTTCAAATTTTTTATGAATTGAAAAATAAAATAAATCATTTTCTTTTCTTTCTTCATGTTGTAGCAACAACACGGGGCACACTAGTTGAAACTAAGTTAGTTTGCCTTGTTACCCTTGCCACAACATAACATAACAAAATAAAATAAAAATCAATTCTAATTTTTTAATTCATAAAAAAACTTTGAAATTCAATATCTTTTTTTGTAGTGAACTAGAATGCCACAAAATAAAGTCCTTGTACCCCTTCTTATTGAGGGCTTTCCGACAAGATCCTAAACGTGGTCAAGGGACATACGGTTCCAAAGATCTCACTACAACAAACAAGAGAAACAACTTGGTTCATTACATGTTTTTCAGCCCCTGTGGAGGGCTGCGAGTTCCCCAGGGTTCCCAGAGTCTGAAGCTGTCTGGAACTGCGCCGCAGCAGCTGCGTGACATGGCACAGCGACTGCCACGTCATACAAAAAAAATTCAAAAATATTCAAATTTTTTTTGTTCATCTTGTTTTTTCATTTTTTCATTTTAAGATTTTTTTTTTTTTTTTTTTTTTTTGAAATATTTTTTTTCTGACAGCGGCCGTTCTCTTGTTGCCGGGGGAACAGCTCCGGGAATAGACCTGAAACGGCCCTCCAGACTCCCCCAAAACCATCTAATGTAATAACCTAATAAATATAAACATAATATTTATAATAAATATAAATATAAATCTAATTTTCTATTCTTTTAATTCATAAAAACTTCAAAAATCACGAAACAAAGCTTGTGCACCCGTCTTCTCAAAGAACTTTCTAACGGTACTAAAAATACAAGCAGAGACGTACAATTCTAGAGGTTTCACTAGAACAAACAATCAAACAAACAAATTCATTTGAGGTATGGATAGAAGATAGATAGATTGCATTTTTCTAACAAAGTATTACATATTTTTGTGAGTGTTTTTGAGAGTTGTCAAAAATGCCCCAAAGAGTCACTAGGACCCCTTGAACTAACAAAAAGTGCATTTACAATGGTTATAATATTTTCCTATACAATCATGACATCATAACCCTAGAATAGTCACATTTCCTACAATGTAACAATTAATGATTAGTTGTTTCTATTGTGGTTACTAAGCCATTCTGTTATCATCAATCAGAACTCTAACTACATTAATTAAGTCACTTATTAATTGTGGATCAAATCTCACTTATTCAAAAATGATAGTTTTAGGATGAAGGTCATGATTAGAATGAACCCATTCCATAATGCACATTATAGGAATTTTAATATGGGCTCATCTACCTTATATATGATTCTTTTGTATAGATTTCATTTGAATGGGCACCAATACATATCCATATTGAAAAAAACATGGTTTGAAATGATTTTTTGCCAATCTTGTGCTGAAACTAGCACAACTATGTTAAAATAACACATATTTAACACAAAAGCACTTCACACCATGGTTTTTTCAATGTGTATATGTACTAGTGTGGAAATTTGTGGAGACATATATAAAGAGAAATATACCTACACATACGTATATATACATCATGTAAAATGATTTAACCTAAATAGATTTGTCCACGTATTTATGGGATTGATGTAAGTATTTATGTAAGTATTAACCCCTAAAGGACCAACATGCATTTTTTGGCAACATAGAAATTTGGGGCAAATACATGTGATTGGAGATTTTCATATTTTAGTCTGAAATTTAATAGAAGGTGGGGACAAGGAATATCTTTCATATGCACTAAATTTAATGACATTTGAAATTGGTATTCTATTTTGATCAATGAGTCAAAAGTTATGAGGAGTTTTAGTTTGCGGGTAGTATGGATTCTCTACTCTAAAATAAACTTTGAAGTCCTTTATTTTATTCAATTTATTATTTATTTTTAAAACAAAAAACCCCATAGAATGTTTATTAAAACATTGCAACCATTGGGATTTTTATTTTTCAATTCTATAACAAAATTCTTAACAATTTTGTATTTCAGTGAATCATTTTGTACTTCTTTCTACTTGCTATTTGTTTCCTATATGTTGTACAATTCCAAATGATGTGAAATTTTTTAAGCATGTAGCCAGCTTATCTAGAAAAAGGAATCTGAAAAAGTACCACCTTATTGGACATTCTTTCATAGAAAAGTGAGCTTGTGAAGTGCAACTTCCCTATCTTTTGCATGGTCAAAAAATTGATTTGAGTGAATTTGAATGCTTATATCTTGCAATCCACGGAGTGGAAATTTCTGAAATTATTACCACATGTTTTCAAATCAGCATACTACAAGATCCTATGATTACGTATGTCAAAAAAAGTTTTTTTTTCAAAAATTTGGTATTGGTACTAGAAATGGCAGTTTTGGAGCGTTTTTGTGAAAACATGGTCAAGGAACTCAAGGGGGTAACACGGATAGAAGAACATTTTTAAATTCCACCTAATATCTAAATTTGACTAGTATTGTAAGTTTAGCCTTGATACACATGAGAGGACGTTTTGCATCCTTTCAATGATTATATGGAGTCCTATTGGATGGAAAAAAATACATTTTTGGGGTACACTTTATATTTGACATAATTTTCTATTTTTTTAAAAGCATAATAAGTTTAAATAAAAAATAAAAATATTCATAAATTTTAGAAGATATATGTTTTCATCTCTTATAAATAAGTATAAATAGTCTCAAAATAGGAGCAGATAAAATAGAAGGATCTTGATGTTAAATTCCATGGTTGAAGGCCTAACCTTTTATGACCAATTGGATAGATTATACACCCACATTATCATCATTTTATATTTTTACTAAGAGCATCACCACCCTTACTTTGTATACTGATCCAGACCAATGGACGTGGGGACTAATGATGACTTATGGGCCCCCACTTGCCTTGGATAACAATTGTAGCCCTCAGCTTTAAGACCAAATTGTAGCAACTAAGCCTCAATGACCAAATCAACAAATAATCAACAATTTTTTTGTTAATTTAGGTACTGTAATGTCTATTTTTACTAAAAATTTATCAATTTTGCCCAAGTTGGCAAAAAGGTTACATTATTTTTGTTAATTTGGATAGTGCAACAATGAAATTAACATAATTTTGTTAATTTTTTTGGAATTTTTTGAAATCTATTAGAACTTTTTGGAATCTTCATTGTACAATGTAGTGTTTTTTTTCAATTATCTATTCACAACTCGGTGTCTTTTAAATTCAACAGATTTTAGAGGCAATTTTGGCCTAATAAATGAACATTAAAATTTTTTTTTGAGAAAAGTTAGAAAATCAAGCCAACTTTCACCTCCAAATATCTGTTTGAGATTTCAAGCCTCCATTCAAAAGCTATGGACAAATATCATAAAGAGGTGGAAATGGACATTTTTTGTGACATTTTTTAACACACTGTGATTTTTGTCCATAACTTTTGATTGGAGGATTGAAATCTCAAACGGATTCTACAAAGTGTAAGTTGACTTGATTATGAAAGCTTTTCTTAGCTCAAAGTTTTTGCAAAAAGTTCATTTACTAGTCCAAAATTGCCTCCAAGGTATGCTCATTTTACAAACTATTGGGAAAAAATAAAAATAAATATACAAATAAAATTCTACACCAAAAATATTCATGTAAATTTGTATGTGGTGCATTTGTAAGGGTCCCTGGCCTTAACTATGAGGTCCACGGTTCAAACCTTGGTAGTAGCATTCACCACATAGAAATTTTGGAAATGTTAGTGTAATTTTTGGCACTTTTCAGTTTTTTGACAATATTGACAATGATAATTTATTTATTTTTAATTTTTAAATGTTGGATCAATTATATGCAGAATGAACCCTAGTCTTTGGACAAAAAAATTGAACCTAAGAACGCATTATATACCTGTGAAATATAAATTGAATGCATTGCCAAATTCAACATATATTTCAAATGCAAGGGCATTAAGATGTAACAATGGTCCTTATTGTAGCCTATATTCTTTCTGCAATGGTGAACACTATTCCATGCTTTCAATTCAAAAAAAAATTCAAATATTGTGGGAACCAACATCATTTGTGTGTTTGTGAAACTGTTGATATTTTAAATTCTATAATTATTAACTTCCTTCAATTTTTGTATACAACAATCTGAAATGATGTATACCAACATATTGCCAAGGCACAAAAAGTTTTTTCACAGTTTAAGAAAAAAAGGCAAAACATAAAGTAATTCCAAATCAGGTTCAACAAAAATGAATTATAGACATGGCTAACTTTGAAATTGATTTTCTTTCAAATCATAACTAATTTTTTCCTCAAATAACATGTAATATGTTGCACACTACAACTTTTGTATATCTACTTTTGGATTTTGTCCATTGATGCTTGTGGTATGGTTGTTTGAATGAAAATGTTTCAACTTTGTATTCACTTTCATTAGTTAATATATGTTAAGTTTCATTTCCAAAAACCCGCTTGGGATTTTGAGCCTCCAATCAAAAATTATGGACAAATTTCAAAGAGGAGTTGGAAGGAACACTTTCTTTGACATTTTTCTAACATCCCCTTTGAAATTTTTTCATAACTTTTAATTTATATATCGCACATTGTTTGTTCTACCTCCTACCACCCCATGTGGATATAAAGAGATTCTCTCTCACTAGTAAACATAAAGCATCAATAGCCTCTAATCCAACTTGAGGTAATTCAAGCTTTGAGATTATTGATCTTAGTAATTTGATTGCCATTCTATTCAAAGTTGCTATTTTGTTTGCAATTTCATTTGAAAATACTTAATTTTCTATTATCTCCAATGTGCAATTGCGACCTTGTAACTAATCCAATCAATAAGTGTCCTTGTAACTATTGATCGGGTGTGAAATAATCCATATCATTCTGTTCACATGAAGGTAGTCGCTTTGACTGCTACTAAATGTTATGTGAGTGGAAGTACTCCAATGGTGATTTTAGAAGGAAGCATGGGTGGAATTGGTGCTTCCAAAGGCAAGAATTTTATACTTGAGGAGGATTGGTAGCTAAGTCACTAAGTTTTAGCTAAGTCACTAAGTTTTAGCCATCAACTAGACTTTGTGCAACGTAATGAGTAGAAAGAGTATTGTTTTAGGGAAAATATTTGCAAGCATTACAATCAGTTTAGGTCTGATGGTAAAAAACCATCATGCTCGCTTGAAATGAAATCAAGCACAACATTGGAGTGTATCAAGCACAACACTGGAGTGTATTTTTAGTTTTTTGGATTATTAAAAATAGAGAACAATCTCACAAAGACATTGTGATATATGAAGGAATTGTATTGAGCTAAGATTGCGAAGTACTTGGACTTTGCATTTGAACACATGTAGGAGCTATCAAAGAATGCCCTCAATGGGCAAAAGATTGGGATACGTCCAAGAATGTTACTCTAATAAATCATCTAGTTTCATCCTTTGAAGTGACTTCTCAAGAAAAGATGGAAGAGTTTAGAATTGGTACAAAGGTCACATGACTTTCCTGACGACACTAACTACGGCTTTCAACATCGTCCCATGGTTGCAAAATTGTAGCAACAACTATTCAAGGCAGGGGATTCTACCATGTTGGCAAAAACAAGGACAGTGTAGATAATGAAAACCACAATGATGAGGATGGCCATTATATATAAAGACTACAATTTTCTCCCATTATGGCAACACCTACTGTTGAGGAGATTTGTAATGAATATGTGCCAAGAGTTCCTCAAACTCTGTCAAAAAGAGGAGTTGGTGAAGTTGGTAAAGTCTTCTCACTGAAAATGCAAAGAAGAAGCTTAAATTGTTTGTTGCTCATAAAGTGGAGGAAAAAACAAATACTAAGTTTGAATTGAAGATTTTGGCTCTTATTGCAAAGGTTAAATCTAAGATTTGCTTCCAATTTGAGTAGGTGTAGGAAGCAATTGAAGAGGGTGGTGATGCCAACTCAAAGTGGGACAAAGAAGAAGACCAATGATTTAGGCATGACAAAGACTTCCGTATTGAAGAGGATGATCATGGCAATCCCTACCATCACCCTTATAGTACTCTCATATGAACTGAACACAAAGGCTTCATGATCTAGAAAGCACAAAGACCTCGATTGATCAATCCAAATTTATAAGTGAGTGACTTGTTTACAAAAACTCATTGTCATTTTTTTATGCTTAGTTGTCTAATTCTATATCTGTATTGATAAACTATCACATGAAGATCCTAGAAACCTTAAAGTGTAAGTCTCTAGTTAACAAAGTCTTTAATCGACAATGGCAAGGTCTTTAATCAACAATGGCAAGGTCTTTTAGGACTTCAGTTGTGGATCAATTTGGTCAATCAATGAGTAACCTCTTAGCTTTAGATGTTTGAAAAATTGTAGAATGGTAGCCAATTCAAATTCATAAATATAAATTTTGTTGATCCTCTCACAGTTTTTGAATTGTGGATTAATTTAGTCCATTAACTTCAATTGTGACTTACCTAGCAATTTCAAGTTTTAATTTTGTTCAATTTTTGACTTACAATGTTGTCTTCTTTTCATTCTGTTAATTTTACTTTGGTAGCTTGGAAATTCTTGTTATCATTTGGTAATAATTTAATTCATTTTTTAATTTGGTAAGTCTAGAGATTGAAGTACATTTTGGTTGGATTGTAGGTTTAGAGCCGTTAGAGGGGATTTAAGGCAAGGGGAGGGTCGTTTTAGGTCCATTCCCCTTGCTATTTCTGATGCATTGCGAGAACGACGCACTGTCAAAAATTTCAATTTTGAAAAAAAAAAACTGAAAAAAATTCAATTCAAATCTTTTTTTTTAATTTTCATTGTGTGATGTGGTCGATCTTCAACCACGTCAGATCGTTGTAGTTAGTTACTGCCCCTACATTCCCACAGTCTGGGAATGCAGAGGAACTCAGAGCCCTTTATAAGGGCTGAATCCCTTCTAATGTAGTTTGCCTAGAATACCTCTTTTTTATTTTGTTTGTTATATTGTTTTATTTTTATTTTTCTTGCACTCAATTCTTGATTTCATTTTGGTTTAGTATAGATTAAAGGTAGATTTTGATCATCAATAATTGAAAGTAACACTACAATTGGGCTTTTTGTAGACAAGGATAAGAGAATGGAGGTTTAGAGTGAAGAAACACGTCAATATCTTCAAGTATTGTCCATTATGGGAGTGTTGCCTTGACTACAAATTGATGGGGGTGCAAAAAGTGTGTTGTTGGATTTCTAATAGGGTTGTTTGCTTTAGAAGTTAGAGTTTCATGTTTCTATTTTACTTGGATTGGAATGTAAAGCTGATGTCTAGGGTCCTCATTTGATGATTTGATGGTTTGGGATGTTTGAATTTCAATCATTTTTGTAAGATTGACTCTATTGGGATTATTAGAATGGCTGTGTGTTATACAATGTTTTTTTATAAATCCTATGGTTGAGATCACTAAACTAGACTACAACTATTACAATTGAGATTTTTTGATTTTGGTGGGTTGATTGGTAGGTGGCAGGATATATGAGTAGAAGCTCTTGGGGCCCTTAAGTGGGGTTACAATGCGGAATGAGAACCTAAGTAGTGACCAATTCAATTCAAGTCTAGTGGATTGTATATAACCACAATAGATAGTCGAGAACATTTTATGAGGGGTTCATGGAAGAGGTGATTTGTAATTGGAATAGGTTGGATTTTATAGAGATAGAATAGATATAGGTGTGGATTTTGAATAATGTCTATGTCCATATTTATCCTAAATACAATTACTAGTGGGACAATATTCAATATAGGGACTCTAGCATGAAAAAAAATGGCAAGTGCTAGTGAATCCTAAACAAGTAGACATAATTGTAGAAGACTCTGAGCTCCAATTTTTCATTTGAAACTCATGCTTTTTCTTTTTTTTACATGATTCAATTAAGTTTCTATACAAAGCCCCCTAAAGATTATAATATTAAAACATGTATGTTACATGCTAATTAACATGTTTGGTCGTGAATAGAGTGTTTCCCAAAGTCCGCTTGTAAAAGTAGGATAGAACCCCCCAAATTGTACAAACTATAGGTATTTAGTAAAAATTGCCCAAATTGCCAAAACTTCTAGTGCATGTGATAGATTGTGGATAAAATGGTCCAAAAAAGTCTATATGAGAACCCTAAGTTGATTCCCAAGGAGAGGTTTTAATTTTCCATTCAATTTTGTGAAATAGTAGGAATTCCAGTTGTTAACCTACATGTAGAAAAAACTCAAGATGGACTAGTGGAAGGACATCTATGGTTGGAGTATGGTGTTTCAAGGTGTAAATCACGTTAGGAGTCTAATGGAAAAATTGGTTTGCCAAAATTCCCCTCTGTGTGAAAGATTATTTGTTCATCGGTAATTAAAAGAGATATATGAATTTGATTCTCTTTCTTCACGTGTGCAAAGAAAAAATACAAGCGTGCACATCTTTTGTAAAATTCCATGAGAATTTTCATTAAACAATTCAAAATTTTCTAGTACTCAAAAGATCTTTTGAACAATCAACCAACAACATTTGTAATGAAAAGTTTGTAGAAATTATCTAAGGTGCGATAAAATCTTACTAAAAATCAATATAACTTCTTTTATGCTAATAATAATCTCCAATCATTTTCATGACACTTTGACATCTAGAATTATCCAAACTATAAATATTCTTCAAAACTGGCAAAATTGAACAAAGTTTATGGAGTTGATTCACATTTTGTGGGCAAACAAAATTGGAATGAGGTTAAAGCGAGATCTTTTTTTATTCCATCATACCTACTAAAGAGCCTAGGCTAGTTACTTTTCTAAAAAAATGTGAATTCCAAAAGTTGGATTTTTATCCCTTTTTAATTTTAAGCTGGTGCTAGTATTCGTTGAATTTTTTGCAAAGGAAAAAGGGTCGAGGGCCATGTAGACTAAAAATGACCTTTTAAAGCTAATGGTACAGTCTATTTGTGATTTGAAGTCTCTCTCCAAAAGTTAGAATTTGGGCCCAACGCAGAAAGTAGAAAATCAAAGATTAGGGTGAAAATCATAATTGATAAGATTACTAGTAGAAAAATGAGAAGGGGGGGGGGGGGAGGGGATTGTCCATTGAAAATGTATATAAGGGCACCCATTACCTTTCAAAACTCCCAATTTTGAAAATACTTTGACTCCATTGAGTCCATTTAGTTGGATTTTGGTCATTTGAGCCAAATAATCAAAATGATTGTTGGTATTTTTCAACCAAGTTTTGAAGGACATTGGAGCCCCTTCACTCCTTGTTTCCTATTACTCTAGTTATTCAATCTTTTATACTTGTTGTTCTTGTTCAAGTATTATTGTATTTTGAGTGAATTATTGCATTATTTTGTTCTTATATTAATTCTAGAGTTGTCCCTCTTTTGTACCTTGGCAATGCCACTTAGAGGGTTTTCTAGTGCGTTTTAAACAAGTTTTGTCTACTAACTTGGTTGTACAAATTGGTGATTTTGTACTAACTTCATTGTACATGTGATTGTGCACTAACATGTTTGTACGTTGTTCATTTTACTTAGTCACTTGTTATTAGTCTTCTCTCCAACATGGCAAAGCTTTGACTTCAGTTTTTAGAAATTATAGGAATATTTTCTTATTCTCCAAAACCATGGCAAAGTTTTGAACTTACACTTCTTAGAAAAATATTCAAAAAATATTCCCAATTGGTACTACAGTTAAATGCTATAGTCTTTACTAAGTTTAGTTTCCAAAATCCAAGTTTGGAACACAAAATTTGGTCTCCAAAATCTAATGATTTAAAATCCATGTTAGCCTATTAATTAATGTGGAAAATTAGCCTTGTATTTTCCAAGTATTATCTCTATGAAGTTTCAAAAATTAATACCCAACAAAGGCTAATTTTGAGTGTTCAAAAGTACACAAGAAAAGTTAAATTTGAGTGTTTAAAATCCTCCAAAATTAGAGTCCAAATAGGATTAAATTTCAGTACAAAAAAGACCCCTCAAAACAACGAAAAAACAAACCAGCAAGGACTTGTGGAATGGTGGGCTTTTTATACTCCTGAAAATTATGTCCAATCACAGCCTGCCACATGGCAACGCAGTTAGCAGGGTCCCGGCAAATCAGCAACTTCCACGTCAGCAAGTCAGAGTGTAGTCAGCAAAGAGTCACCACAAATCAGAAATTGCCACGTCAGTAGGGTAGCAGGGAGTCACAGTGAATAAAACTGCCACATGGCATAGTCAACAAGGACGCACAGTCAACATGAGTGTCGCACCGAATCAGAGAATGAAACGTGGCGGGCCAAGAGGGGGGGATTAATCAAAAATTGCCTTGTACATAGTAAGGTATGCTCTAAAAGCGCCCATGTTCTAAAAGCGATCATGATACATAGGTACATTTTGCTTTCTTCAATGTTCGAATTGTGTACATTTCAGAAGGTGGTCGCTTTTAGAAACCACTGTGTTTGAACTTCAAAAATTCATAACTAATGCTACAAAGATCTGAAAAATATGAAACGACTTGGGTTAGATGCCAATTCCATTTTTCTTCCTATATAAATTTACTGAAAATTGTTTCAATAAGTTTAACTTCCCTGAAAAGGCGATCTGCTCTTAAGTGGTCGCTTTAAGAGCATACTACCTTATAGCTGGTTCGGCTTTGGGTGGTGTTGGTTCCAGCCCTTGTGCTGGTTCTGGTTTTTTGTGTTGGATCCAATTTCTAACCAAATTTTTCCAAGATTAAATAAAACAAAAAGAGAGATATACATGAACAACAAAAAATTTGTGTTTATAAAATAAAAATATAGATTAGCATAGAAGTAGCATAGAAGTAGCATAGAATAGCATAGAAGAGGTTGGGAGGTGTAGAAAAAAATATAAATATAGACCAAAAATTGCCACAACTTTCAAGTGTAGAATTACCAAACATTAGAAATAACTTGAAACTAGTGGAGGTAGGAGAAAAGATGGGAGGCAAAAAAAATAGGAAGTAGACAATCTCTAAGCACATCACAACAACTAAATAAATAAGCATAGAAGGATGAAGATGGAGAAGTTCAACAATTTAAAAACCAAGACATGATCAACCCCTAAAGTTCTATGACTATGTTGTCACCAAAAACACTCCCAAACTGCCATTTTTAGTACAGGTACCATATTTTTGAAAAAAAAACTTTTTTGCCACATGTGGCCGTATGATCTTATAGTAAACTAGTTTTAGAAGATGTCGAAAAAAATTCAGAAATTTTCACCATGCGGATTTGAAGATATTAGCATTTGAATTGGCAAACATCTTTTCTTTGTCTCTACGAAAAACAGGGCAGCTGCACTTCACAAGGTTACATTTGAATGAAAAAATGTCCAAAATGGTGGTGCATCTATGAATTCTTTTTCCTAAACAAGTTCTCTACATGTTTAAAAATTTTCAAATCATTTGATATTGTACAACATATACAAAAAAAATAGTAAGTAGAAAGAAATAGAGAATGATCCAAAATACTAAATTGTTAAGAATTTAATTCAAAAATTGAAAAATGTAAATCCCAATGGTTGTAATGTTTTAATAAACAACCTACATACTATGAAATTTGTTTTTTCAAAAAATATTAAAAATTGAGTTAAATAAACAACTTCAAAGTTTATTTCAGAGTAGAGAATCTATAATTGCCCGCAAACTAAAAATCCTCACAACTTTTGATTCATTGGTCGAAATGGAATGATTCAAAACTTTCCACGTATATATAACTCTAGAAAACCAATTTCAAATTTTTATTTTTGAAAAAAGTGATTTTTTCTGATCTGCCTGGACTGCCCAGTTACGAAAAAAAGTAACATATTTGGCCATAACTTTTGACTCCTATTTCCAAATGTCATGAAATTTAGTGCGTATGAAAGGTACTCCTCGCGCCCACCTTCTATTAAAATTTCAGCCAAAAATATGAAAATCTTCAGTCACAAGTACCTGCCCAAATTTTTTATACTGCCAAAAATCGCATGCTGGTCCTTTAGGCGGGTTAAGAGAAATCCAAAAGAATGGCTTTGAACCATTAAAATTTGGATTATCAAATAATTGACTTGATCAGAAAATAGGAAGTTTGTCATTGTTAATTATTTTTGGGGGATTTGTAGTTTATATTCCATTCCTTTGCAAAGTTAATTATTAGAATAGCAATAATGGAATAGAATAGTAGTAGAAGAAAAAGAAAGAAGGAGAAAAGAAAAAGAAAAAAATAGTTGGAAGTACAACTTTCCGATTTTTATTAATTCCACAACTTCAAGCAGTGAGTAATAATTTAAAAGGAAACAAACCGTGGCGAATGAGGAGGATTTTGAAGGCATGTTCAATCACCTCATAGATGAGGTTCCGTCCGAGGTGAGGTACTAATTCCTCCATACTTTCTTGATTAGCCACTTCAAGTTAGATTCATACCCTTAAGGTTAGATTTATTTTCAAATTTATTTTCAAAAACTTATGGAATAGGTCCAAAGGTTTTCAAAAATATAAAACAAATATGAATTTGGACTAAAACGAGGAAAATATAGGTGGATGAAGTTTAGTGTCTAGCTGGGATGAAAATTAGCTACATTCATCCAAAATGAACAAGATTACAAAAACAAGAAGTAAAAATAATTCAAACTCCAAAAGTGAAGTTAAAAGTTAGTTTTGAATTTTAAGTTAGAAGTAACTAGCAAATGAAGTTTGAAGTACATAATTGTGGTCAAACTTCATTCATCAATAATTTTGACTATGAAGGTTCAAAGTTGAATTCACTTAACATTTTGAAGAGGTGAATTAGAACTCTTTAAAGAACAAGTACTTAAAGTCTAAAAATAGCAACTGATTAGAAATCATTCAACCTCTATAGTGACAAGGGATTAGTAAATTAAACTATCTTAATACTTACCAAGGAACATTACAAAAAAATTGAACCCTGCAAAGGGGTGTTTGATCTTCAATTTCGGCCCCCCGTGGTGCAAATATAGAAAAGTATTTAAAATAAAATATTAAAAAACTAAATTAAAAATTTATTTTAAATATTTTTGAAAACCCGTGATGTCAAAACTAGCATCCTAATATTATGTTTGATGTCCAAAAAATTTGACGTAAAAAAAAACACGGGTTTCTTATAGTGACAACAAAGCTCAATCTTCAAAGGCTTACAACAATACAAAATATGTAGCTCAAGTTTAGAGTAGGAAAAATAAGAATGGTGATGGAGAAAACAAGAAGAAAAAATAGACAAGTACTAAGAGATAACAACAAGCAAGAGTTAAGATGCAATAAGAAACAAGAAACAACAACTAAGACACAACAAGAAACAACAAGAAACAAGAGTTAAGATGCAACAAAAAGAAACAAGAAGCAAGAATTGAAAAGCAACAACAAGAAAACAAAAAACAAGAACTAAGAAGAAGAAAAAATTAAAATGCTAGAGAAAGAAAGAGTATAGATGCAACAAAAAAGAAAAAGCATGATTTGAACTAAAAAGCATGATTTGAACTAAAAAGCAACAAGAAAGAAGAGTTAAGATGCAACAAAAGACAACAACTAAAAAGCAAAAAATAAGAAGTAATAACAAATATGAGCTAAGAGACAATAAAAAGCAAGGAAGAAGGGCCAAAAGAAGTGGCAAGACCCTAAAAAGTGGCGGCTAGGGTTTCAAAACCCTAAAAAAAGTGGTGATTAGGTTTCAAAATCCTAAAAAACAGGTGAGTAGGATTTCAAAATCCTAAACAATGGCTTGTTCATTTTTTTTTGAATTGCTTATATTTTTCTTGGGTTGCCCAAAACAAAAAAATGTCACTACCATGGAAATATGACTGACAATATGACTTAGCGTTCCCCAAACATGTTCCCTACGTTCCCTATGAAGTACTTTAGTGTTTCTAATGGTTGTATAGTGTATACTTGTAAAGTAGAAGGCCTAAAGATTACTTACAATCATATTTTTCCTCAAGGTGTTGACCTTCAAGAATATGACTGCAACCAGTTGTCAGTCATCCTCAATCATATTTTTGTAGTCATAAAATACCCGTTTTCTTGTAGTGATGTCATTTTAAAGAAGCAAATACACATTTGATTTGGCACTTCATAAATTCTAAGCTTATTGACCTCTAAAGGACCAAATGCTAGTTGAACATACAATTGAATTAATTAGGCTAGATTTCTACAAAGTTGATTTGAAAAGATGTTTACAAAATTTTGATACAAGGTGTGTATATAAAAAAACTCGTTTTAACTAATTATGAACTTTTGTCCAGTCCAAAATTAATACCACATCTGTAGGCGAATGATGAAAATATGATACAAGTACAGTCCAAATGTAAACTTTTGAGTTAAAATGAATCAAAATCATCATTTTGGATCAAATACAATTAAAAAATAATGAAAATAAAACAAGTATCAATTGCCAACCCATACAGTTTCATTCTTCTAAAAAATGATTTGACAATTTATGCCCAAAATACATCAAAGTCATTTAGGTATTGATTCCCAAATACCCAAGCAACAATTGAATGGTTGTTGTCCAATTTCATACCATTTTCCTAGCAAATTTAAACATTTTTCAAAAAGAATAATTTTGTATGCTTTCTAGTTTGGGGTTATTTCTAATTTTTTTTTTAAGTGAGGTAGTTGCAATCAAAAGATTTTTTGTAAGGAGATCTACATACAATGTCAAATATTTGCCTAATATTAAAAAAATGACATACTTGCCTAGTATTATAAAGTAGGAAAAATATTGGTGTATTCATCCTAATATTTGTTGTCTTTTTTCACAAATCAATTGAAGCTTCAGTTTTAGCCAATCATAAAAAAATATTTATATTCTAAAAATTAAAAATATATTTTTGGTAAATTATCTAGAGAAAGACGTTTAAAAATTGACGTCAAATTGAACCATATATATGGATTAAAAATTTGACAATATAGAAAATTAATAATACAAAAGTTTGACATCCTATTTTTATTTGTAAACATCAAAAAGGTTAAAGAATCCATATTTAATAATACATCTAAGTTTTGTGTCTTACATAGTAGGCATTGAGGATTGAACATGCTTGCAAGGGAAATTTTGGACTTAAGAAGAATTGTCTACCTAAAAGTTTTCACAATCTACCTCAGTTCCTAAATACCTAAGTCATTTTTGTAATTTAGGAAGTTCTAATTTTTATTTATTTTTTAAACTTCAATAAATTTGTGATAATTTTTTGAATTGTAGTCATAAAATCTCAACCCTTAAAAGAGTCTACTTTGGGCTTTTCAAGAACTTGAAAAGTCTCTACTGAACTTTATAATTTGAAATTTTTGCAAGAGAATTTTAGAAGGGATGCTAATTGTCCTAATAGATGTGTAAAGATTTTTCCACTTCATTCCAATTAATATCGAAAATGTTGTATGTATTTTTTTATTTCAATATCAAATAGGGAAGCTAAAATTATATTAAAAAATATTTATTATTATTTTTTGTTGCATAGGTTAATACCTATTCAAAAACATTTGACTCATTCAATCCCAATTAATGAGGTGAAAGTTATGAGGAGTTTTATTTTGCACATAATGAAGATAGAAAAATATATAAAGTCATCTTTTGCTCTCAATATTGAAAATTTTTAAATTAAAAAAAACAAACGGATATTGATTGTTACTATAACATTCTCACCTTTGGAATAAACATTTATCTTGTAAAAGTTGCTACCAATTTTTTTTCTTTTATTAGTACCACCTTCCACTTTTTTTTTTTAACATAAATACAAACATTTTTTTCGTTAATTTTTTTTATACATTCACAATTTTTTTTCAATATATTGACTAAAATGCACAAGTTATAGGACAGATGTTTTTATTTTTTTTAATGTTAAAACCTTCAGCTTCTAGAAGTGTGTAGGGCCAAAAAAAGCCTACATTTTGAAATTTAGGCAGATTGAAATTGCAATCGGTGGGATATCCTCTTTGAAAATTAGGAACAATATACTTGAACAAGTTAACCAACCAATCATATAATTGGATTCATTAAAAAATAAATAATGGTGAAAATTTTAGCCTCGCTTTGGAGATGAATAATTTGAAGCAATTTTGGGCCTCCAAACATGAAGAACCTCAAGGGTTACATTAACCCCTAAAGGTTTTTGACTATGTTTTCATCAAAAACGTTCAAAACTGCCATTTCTAATACAAGTACTAAAATTTAGAGAAAAAAACATTTTTGGAAAACTAAAATCGTAGGGTCTAGTAGTATTTTAGTTTAAGAAGATGTGGAAAAAAATTCAAAAAATTCTATTGTGTAGATTGCAAGATATTAGAGTTTGAAGTTATAAAAATCATTTTTTTGCCCCCGCAAAAAAACGGGCAGCTTCACTTCACAAGGTCAGATCTTTATGAAGAAATTTCCAAAATGGTTGTAACTCTTTGGATTCATTATTCAAGGCAAGTTTTCTACATGCTTTAAATTTCTTAGATCATTTTGAATTTCATAACATATATGAAAAAAATAGTAAGTAGAAAGAAGTAGAGAATGATTTAAAATACTAAATTGCTAACCATTTATTTATGGAGTTGAAAAATTCCAATCCCAATGGTTCTAATATTGAAATAAAAAATGTAAAACTAATGTTTTTATATTTTTTCAAAAATATTTAAAACAAAATAAAATAAAAGACTTCAAAGTTTATTTTAGAGAAGATATTTCATAACTACTTGTAAAACTACCCACAACTAAAACTCCTTATAGCTTTCATCTCATTAATCGAAAAAGAATGATTCAAAGTTTTTCAAGTATATAGAAATCCAAAAAAACAATTTCAAATTTTTATTTTTCAATAAAATGATTTTTAAAGAAGTTTTTTTTGCTGCCCGGGTTGCCCACCGAGCAATGAAAACTACATATCATTCAATAACTTTTTGACAATGTAGTCAAAAAATTTGAAAATTATTGTGCCTTAAAGCTGCTCCTTGGAAAAATGTTGAGTTGAAATTTCAAAGACAAAAAATAAAAATTGCATTTGTAGTGAGCTGCCCAAAATTGCTATGTTGCCTCAAAACGCATTTTGGTCCTTTAGGAGTTAAGTGTGTAATGGATCACATAATGGAGGGGGAATGTCATAAATGGATTGAAAGACTATAATGTTTGATAAGTACGGAGGATTTAAAAAGTGATTTGAAGCCTTTTGATTATCTTTTGACAGGTCAAATTTTAAATTATGGTCACAAAAATATATGAGATTAACATACATAACCACATTAGATTAAAGGCATATGAAAATCTACTTTATAAATGAGATTTCATCCCAAACAATGAGTGTATTTTTAGAAAAATCTTAAAAAGTTTTTAACATTGACAAAATCAAATTTTACAAATTACAATGTACTTCTTTAAAAAAAATATTGAATAGAAATTTCTAAATTTTAAATTTTAAATTAGAATTTTGAAAATAGACTCAAAAGAATATTTACAATTAAAGACAAAAATTCTAAAATTTATGTTTCAGAAAGATTTTATTTAACTTCAAATGTTGATATCCAATGCGGGCCCTCTGGCATTTAGGGTCGGGTAATGCCAAACACCTTGTTATTCAATTCCTCGGTATAAATTGTATACAACGCTTTCACAATCACCTATAGCAAAATATGTAGGTGCAATTTTAATTGAAAGTTGATTTTCTACAATGGAATATTAATAAATTAACACACCAAACACCTAAACACCATTGCAAAATGGGAATGAAAATTTTCACAATATGGTACAAAAAGTTCCATCATGCACTAAAGGTATGTGGAAATGATTGATTTACGTAGTTTTGCACCAAAAAGTAGAATATACACCTCCTTGTGTCACAGCTAATTCATGACCTATATAAAAAATTTGAAGACAAATTTTTCTTCAAAATTGGTACAAATGCACGTTCAAGAAACATGGAAAGTGAAAATTATGATTTTCTACCCTTAAAAAACAATCTAATGATTTGGGCATCAAAGGTGAATATAAAAACCTACAGAAAAATTCTAAAAATATGATCATAAACATTACAATCCTTAATCCCTAAAGAAACAAGTGTCTGTTCAACATATGCAAGAAATCTCAAGTAGCTTCCTACATAGGCATTTTGGGTCAAATGTTCATGAAATTTGGATACTATATGTGAACATGTTACTCCTTGGTGAAAAACTAATTTTTTTTCCAATAAGGTGCCCAAACCAAAAGTTATGATGTCTTGAACTTTGGAGGCAACTTAGGCAATTTGAGCATCTTTTGCAAAAAAAGCTTATCAACTTTTGAAGTTTGGCATGTAAGGTGGAAGCACCCAAAACCGTCACTGTAAGGAATTCAGCATACTTGGAGGCATCATTTCAAAAAAATAAAAGATTTCTGATGTTAGCGAGAGAAAATCATGAATTTTCCAAAAAAAAATTAGATTTTTCGGATGTCATATGTAATTTCTATGATTTTTCAAAGTTGTGGGTCTCTAGATCACTGGAACCGTCATGTAGGTGCACCCAAAACTGAATCCTGCGGAAATCAGCTCTTAAGCCAGTCAGATATTGGTAAGTGTCCTTCAAATATGTCAGCCAATTAAAGCCAAGCATTTGGCTGACGGATTAACTAAAGTCTAGGGACATAATTGGGTGAGTCTAGGTTCCATGGCAAGGTACAGGGACGGGAATGGGTGTTTTCACCTTACGTAACTAATAAGATATGACATACAGTCTTCAAAAAAAACAAAATTTTAGTCCTCAAATTTCATTCTAAGAAGTGTCAAAATTTGTTAGCTATATTGGAGTAAATTCAAGAAAAAAACTTTTCTTCTCACTTTAAGTTCTATCATTTTGCAATTTGTGAAGTCCAAACTCTTGAAATTTTTTTCACATATTTCAAATGTTTGTCTCTAACTTTTTAACTTCAAATTTCAAATAAAAAATTTCCTCATTGCACAAGAAATCATCAAAAAATGACTCATGTATTGCCAATTCACTCAACCTCCTTGCATTGTAGGGTGATTTAGTATTAGCTAACCATCTTAGTTGCTTCTAAATTTTTTCAAGAGTGAACCTAAAATCATATGATTATGAATGGTCAAAGTCCTTGTTTTTGTGTAGAGAAAGAAATTATACTCCAAGACAGCTTGAAGTCTATTAACCCTGTTTCCAAGGAATGGGAAAAAAAATTCCTACTTGAAGTGTTAAGATCTTTCAATTTTCATAGTCAAATGGGCTAAACTTTTTTTTCTACACTTTGTTCAAATACTTTACTTCAATTTTATATGGTTGAACATTCTCAAATCCAATCCTATCAATTTCTATTGCATGCATCCATTTAAGATCATTACCCCTAAAGTCCCAAGGCCTTTTTCCATCAAATTGCCATTTCTATAGCAAAGAGTAAAAATAAAATAAATTTATTTTTCAAATGTAACCATAGTATCTTGTACTAGAATAGTATAAGAATGTGTGGAAGAAACTCTCACAAACTTTGACCATGTAGATTTTAAGATATTTCCATTTAAAGTGAAGTAAACAAGTTTTTTTGCACCTTGCTCAACTACATCTTTTAGCTTTGAACTTTTACAATTTATAATTTTTGCTCTATTTATTTAGAATTTCTAATTTTATATGGTAAAAATTTGAGTTGAGACTAGAATTTTTTTTTTAAAAACACACATTTAGTTTTCACTCATTGAAAAAATTGTTAAGTAGAAATAGATTCAAGATTGAAGGAAAATCTAAATTGTTAAAAGCTCTGAGATGGAATTGAAATACACTAATATCAATGGTGAGATTATTCAAACAAGAGTTTTTAATCTTGTGAAACTTTCTTTTTGAAAAATGGTGAAAATTGAGGTAAAAAGTGAATCCTATAAGTTATTTTTTCAAGAAGATGCTTTGGAGGGGGATCGGAGGAAGCGTTGGAGGTCTACAATTTTAGGATCTAAGATTTTTGTCTATTGCAAGTTAATCTTTTTATTAGAACTATCCAGACTCGAGATCCCTTAGCATGATATTACTAGGATCAAGTAGCCTGTGAAATTGCACTTCTTACAATACCAATTGTATTTGTTTTAGATTCCAAAACCTCAAGTTATAGAAGGATTGGGTTGGAGGTATAATGAGGATTTCAACCAGATCTTTGTTTTGGAACTCAAGCCTTCTTGGAAGAGCCGAGGACATTGTATACTTGGATATAGGGCCATTACGTATGTGGATCTGTATAAACCAAGGGAGTACTAGTAGTTGTTCTCCACCTCAGATGAATAACCTAGATTTATGTGGTAGCATCTCCGTACTTATTCAAATCCTAAGTCTTGCCTAATTACAATTACTGAGAGCCGTTACTAAGCTTGGTTAATCTCACAATGGGATCCTATAGAGACATAGTTAGGGATACCTTCATTATACTGCAAAACACTTTCTGTATTTGCATCGCCAACATGCACAAAATCAAAGCTCAAGGCAACCTATTCTTCAGGATCAGCTTAGATACCATGACGTACACTTGAGAGAAGATTTTCAACAATAGTGTAGACTGGAAAGGTCGAGAACAACCATTGTTCAATACAAGCCGTAGGCGTGCGCAGTAGGTTTGCAACAAGCTCGTACAAATTTGCCACAGAATTGAGATGGACTCTGTGGAGGTCAGCAAGGGCAGGACTCACTAGCGTCACCGGCCATGCGTCTATACCCGTTCTCAACCACAATGGGAGAATCTCTCTCCCCTACGCTCGTTAGGAATTGGGCAGGGCTTCTCGTTCAACCCTATAAGGTACTTCTGCTTTCAATTCTCTAATCCATTGCTTTGTCTTAGAAAACCCAACACCTTAAAAAATATGTTTCTATTGCATGCTTCGTGGGGGACTAGGTAGCGAACAAACTAAGATAGCATGGCTCTAGGACCTAGATAGATTGTTGTACCCTAATCATATTGTTTTATACAAAACAGCTGGGGACGGTTTCATTATGTTAAACTCGACTCTGGCCAAGCCGTAGACAAAATCCTAAATCTCTTTCTTCATCTCTTCTAGGAGGGGAAGTCACATATCAAAGGTAGCATTCTTTGATCCATGTTTCTCGATCGGCCCATTTGTCTTGTGTTGGCTTTCCATTGAGGATCTTCCATTAGAATTCATCTCTTTCTTAGATTTCATTGTTTAAGCTCTAGGTCGGATCATGGCTAGGGACATTCCTAATCTAGCTATTAGTGCACATTGTTATTGCGTAGCCTTGGATCTCTCCTCGGGATGTGTGAGCTCCCAATTTGTCACATGGGACTCGTAGAATTATTTTTTTGGAAATTTGCAATTTAAAGCTAAGAAAAGTATACAAAAAGCCATAAAAAGAGTGTAGAACCAAAATAGGGTTGTAACATACCCATTATAGTATTTGGTCTAGATTTGTGTTTAGACTTAGAATCCCACCAAACCTGACCTAAAAATAGGTAGAAAGAACGAAACGGTTAGAGTTGGAGGATTTGAGTCACATAGGCCCAAAAGGGCTAAATCCCACCATGAATGTGGCAATTCATGACTAAGTCGGTCTGAGGAATCCACAACGAGGCCACTAGGTTGGGTCCTAGAGTTAGGTTTAGAATTCCCCAAACCCCGATTGTTAGCATGCAGAAGCCACTGACACGAGACTGGGCCAGTGGAGGAATCTACAGTCCAAGGATGGTGTCCTAGGGTAAATTCCATGCCAAGAGTCCAACGACAAAATCGATTTGCCAAGATTCCTCTATCTGCAAAAGATTCCCGCACCATCGCTAATTCAAGGAGATGGCTGGTTTCATCTCCACTGACCAATCGTGCCAAGTACGGAAACGCACCTACACGTCTTTCACGTGACTCCTTGAGAGGTCACGTGAACAATCCCGTCATCTTCCGACTTGCAGAAGAACCTTTTGCGGGTGGTCAACCCTGGTAACCTCCAACGGGAATTTCATGGAAATTACCCATGTTGCCAAAGAATGTCACTAAAAATTAAACTAGCTTATTTTATGTTAATAATGCGCTCCATGAAGTTTCACGACATTCCGATAGCGGCAAGTACCTGAACCGGCGAGATTCCTTGGGAATTAACCACGTGGCGGGGTCCCCGCCGCTTTGACCGGCATCTCGGGACCATACGATGGCGAAACGAAGTCAACCAAGAGTCCTTACCGACTCTCTCGCACCTACTGGAGACCCTAGGCTATTTACATTTCTCAAAATAGGAGATCTCCAAGATCTAGGATTTTACCACAATTTGATTTTTAAACTAAATTAGCCTACGATGTTTTTTTGGCCTCAGTATGGGAGGTAGGGGTGTTTTGGACTAAACACGGTGATCTGGATCCAACAGCGCAATCCGTTTGACTTTTGGAGTTAATCTCCAAAAGTTAGGAGGTTGGTCCAGCGTAGATAGGTAAAAGTAGTTTTTTAAGGATTAGGATGAAAATCTTGAAGATGAGGATGAAAATCCAAATTGATAAGGTTACCTTAGAAATCTTGAGGGAAGGGTGGGGCCCTGGAAACCTATTTAAGGTCTCCATTTTTCTCTCTAGAACACCCCCAATTCTTGTTTTGGATCCGTGGGTCCAAGTTATTTTGGATATTTTGGCGTTTGAAGCCAAAAAACCTCTATAATGTTTTTGGAGCACATTTTGCTCCTTTTGTTGTTGTCTTTCAAGCTTTGAAGGTCCTTGGGGGTCCTTCCATCTTGCCTTGTGTACTCCTTGTGTGTTTCTCTTGTGTTTTATATCCACTCTTACAAACTAACCCTTGTGTTTTAAAGGTCTCTTGTGTTTGCTACTAATCCTAAAGCCACCTCCTCTAGTGTCTTGGCATATGCCGCCATTGGGGGCCTTTAGAGTGTGAGTCATTTGCCTTGCCTTGTTATACTAACGCATGTGTGTTCGCTTAAATCGAGTGTTTTACCTTTGTCTAACCATCCCTATCGTTGTGTGGACCCCTCCGCTGTCGGCGAAGCTTTGACTTTTCCATATGCCTTCTCTACGTGTATCTATTCTCTTTTCCTTTGTCTAACCATCCCTATCGTGGTGTGGACCCCTCTGTTGTCGGCGAAGCTTTGGCTTCTCCATGTACCTTCTCTACGTGTATCTTTCTCTTTTCCCTTGTCGAAACCATCGCTCGGCTACGGGTACCCTCTCGGGAACGGCGGAGCTTTGACTGTAGCACCCAGAAAAGTTTGGCATTTTTTTAGTTATCCTCGGAACGGCGAAGCTTTGATTGTAGGGCCTATAAAAGTTTGGCATTTTTTTACAAAATTCCTAACACCCTTCTACCTTAGTGTCCAAATATCCACGTGGGGATATGATCGTTAGTGTCCAAATATCCAAGAGTTACAAAAATTAGTTGAATCAATAGGACCATCCTCTAGTAAGAATACTAGAGACCCATAATACCTCCTAAACTAATCATAAGGTTGGTTGTTTCCTTTTGTTTCTGGTGGTTCCATTGTCGTTATTTTTTCATGTTTTCTCAGCATACTACTAGTTCGGTCCAGTCCAGCTAGAAAGAGGCCGGGGCAGTCCAACTCAAAGAGCCGAGGCAGTTCAGCAAAGGGGTCGGGAACCAGTCGGTCAAGGGGGTCAAAACCAGTCAACAAGGGGGGTCGGGAACCAGTCAGTCAGGGCTGGGAAGTTCGGCGTCCAGGGCTGGGGAGAGTTTGGTGTCCAGGGCTGGGAAGAGTTTGGCGTCCAGGACTAAGAAGAGTTTGGCGTCCAGGCTGTGGGGAGAGTTCGGCGTCTAGGGGCTTGGGGAAACTCGGAAGTCCAGTCTTTGGGAAAAAAACTTATTTCCAATACAAAAAATTCAGATTCTAAAAGAAAAAGAAAAGAACTTAATACAAGACTACTTGAAGTTAGAGTCTGGATGGGGAGTCGGGCTCGTTTTCAAAACAAAAATCAGACAAGGTAACGGTTGAGAGGAGAAAAGAAGAGAAAATGGGGTTCAGTTCGGGCTAAAGCTCCACGTGAGAAAACCGTCCGTCCAAAAACCTGCAAAACCACTCAAAGATAGAAGGAGGAGGAAAGGAGGGGATGGCTATATGGGCAACTTAGGTGAGAGTGACGATAAATAGTGACCTAGGTTTAGCTAAGTAGATGTTAAGAGGAAAATCTCGAGAATTCGTAGTGACCATTAGAAGGCGGATTAGGATGACACAAAGACGAGGTAGTGTAAAAGGGTAGGAGAGACATTAAAACCTCCTTGGGGTTTGAATCTATAGTTGTAAGACACTCATAAAAGTTTAGGTAGAATAATGTTAGTGTAGAAAGAGAGAAAGGGAAAGAAAAGGAGAGAGAAGGAAAGGAGAAGGAAGGAGGAAGGGAAAGTAGAAGTTTAGATCGCACGGGGTCCTACCTTCCGAAACACAAGCGGGGAGTGTGGGAAAAAAATTCAACCAAGACCAAGGACTACCATGGAGCATGAAGACGTGTACGTGGACAGGAATGAAATTAATTCCGACACCAGCAATAACGAGGTAAGTTCTTAAATCAATCTCTGGTGTTTTTTCCTAATTAGCGTTGATTTCTTTAAATTAGCCCTTACGCACGATTAAACAAGCCATGATTAGTACAAGTATGTGTTAGATTTGAGAGTGTTAAATTAGGGATTAGGTTAGAAGGAGAATCTAGGATCTAAACTAGGAATTAATTTAGGAGTAAAAAATCTAGAGTTAATTTAGGAGTAAAAATTTAGAGTTAAATTTAAGAGTAAAAAGTTAGGGTTAACTCTAGGAGTGAAAATTTAGATTTAAATTTAGGAATAAAGATTTAGGATTAATTCTAGGGGTAACAATTTAGAGTTAAAATTAGGAGTAACAATCTAGAGTTAATTTAGGAGTAAAAACTAGGATTAATTCTAGGGGTAACAATTTAGAGTTAAAATTAGGAGTAACAATCTAGAGTTAATTTAGGAGTAAAAAATTAGGGTTAATTCTAGGAGTAAAAATCCGAGGGTAAAAGTCAAACCATAAAATCAAAATGCGAAGTGAAAGTTAGAATTAGCACTCGGGGGTCAAAATCTAGAGTTACAGTTAGAAGTTGGAAACTAGAATAAAAACTAAGCTTAGGATTAGCCCGTAGAGTTAAAACTTCCGAGAGAAGTGTCAAACCTCAAAAGATAGCCTTAAAGGTTCACGGAAGGAACGTGAGGGTTCCCCTTTCACGTAGTTAGGGGTGTTAGAAATGATGCCAACTACCCAGCCAATCCTAGACATAGGATAGATAGTTAGGAATTTAGGACTTTACTATCAACCCCGGTAATCGCAGTTAGCCTGTTAATTATCCATGCATTTCTAGTAGTTTCGCTGCCATCCACGACACTTAGGAGACGTTAGCAAAAAAGATCCATTGCTTGGAAGGCACAGTGGACCGCGCTCACAACACCCCCATATATTTAAAAAGTGGATAAAGGCATAGAACCTGGTCGGTGTTCGCCTGATTACCAAGGGTGGGTAATCTTGCGCCTACAAGATGGATCTCTAAAATTCACATTGCCAATCCGACATGAAGACTAATTAAGCTTAAGAACCTTTATGAAGCACTGACTCTTCAATGCCATCGCTGTAAATACTTTATTCACCTCCATATCAGTGCCCTATATGTGTTCATCCTCCTTTGACAAGCTCCCATTCTGATAAACAAGCACCAACTCATAACTTACAGTAAAAACCTCTAGTCCCTGGGGTTGTCCAATCCTAGACTCGCATCCCACAACCAACTAGAAATACCACAAAAAGAACCTCCACTTCTAGTTTTAACCGTCACAGTAATAATCGCATTCCCACCCATGGTATAGACTCGACACCTAATGAGGATGGTTTTATTTCTATTCCATATTGTAGTCAAGGGCACATTGCTCGGAAATCCCTCACCCTTGCGAGTTCCAACCATTACTAGGCTCGTCGGGTGTTTCTTGAAAGAAAAAAGACAATCTGAATTAAATTGAACCTCCCTTAATCTTTCACCAGATTGCGTTCTGTTCTAATCCTTCTTCAAATGTAATCCAAAAAATCAACCTGGACATGCCTCACCCTAAGGCTAGTACCAACTACTCCACTACCAAAATAAGTAACTACCCTCAATACACCCCCATTTACCCCACCTCTCTTGGCTCGGTACAATCCCTTCCATATATTTGATTACTCTGATCCCGTCAACCCTAATGATATTTCTTCTCATGAGAGTGTAGAAAATTTCAAATTTCCTCCTTTACCACCTC
The DNA here is from genome assembly GCA_951230915.1 of Antitrichia curtipendula. Lineage (NCBI taxonomy): Eukaryota > Viridiplantae > Streptophyta > Bryopsida > Hypnales > Leucodontaceae > Antitrichia > Antitrichia curtipendula. The sequence continues at coordinate 45,047,709 of OX579635.1, forward strand.
TTCTCCAAGCTCACATGAATAGTAACACTTCGTCAGAACCTGCCGATAATGAACCCTTGTTGAGTGACCATGTACAAAAGCTAGATCGTAGATCATCCTGCCAAGATCCCATAGGACCCTCTTCATTGCGAGTGACTCGAAACAAGTCCAAATTCTTCAACCTCCAGGAGACAGCTTCTCCTTTTCAACAACACAATCCCAACCTATCTATGATAATTATACCCTTTCCATCAGAGAGATCCAATAGATATTCTTTATGTGCATGAACATAAACTTCAAGGGACAAACGCGTCCAACATTGAACGATTGTTGTAGAAACGGGCTATTACTTTATTTACAGAAGTGGAACCAAGCTACACAGCCGGTAGAACTCTAGTAGGCAAAGGAGGTTTGGTCGAGTTAATTTCTCCCAAATGAGCTAGTATGATCTTCCAGTTTGGTTCTATACTTGGTGGCTAAGCACAATGGTTTATACTCTCGAGAATCCCAGGTGGGGGTCTTGGATTTATTAATGTTTATGTTCCTTGCGACTCTTTATCTTTTTGTTTACTTTGGAAATTCATGATTACCAAATTACCTACCTCATGCCGTTGAATCATGCTAAAAGACTTTAATATGGTGCAACAACGGATTGACAAATCTAGTTCCTATGGCAAAATTTGACTTGCCCCGGAACGTCTACTCTTCAACTCTCTCAAAGATACTATTCAAATCTCTAAGTTCCCGTGGACTTCCCTAAGCATGACATATTCTAAGGACAATCTAAGGAGTGATGGAGCTAGAGTTCTGGATAGATTGGATAGATGTTACATATTTCCTGAATTAATCAATAATAACAAGAAGATTATCGAGTATCACTAAAAAAAAATGAGAATAAATGTGACTTCAAAGAATGACTATGCTACAGTCATTCCAGACATTTGACTCAAAAATGACTAGGCGCTTGTGTAGTTATTGTGGACAAGTCACATTTAGGAATGGCTATTGTGTTATTATCATCATCCATTTGAGACTTGGATGTAGAAATTGATGATCTGTCTGCGGATTTAGGGTGATAAACAAATTTGGACTTACGGAAATGGATGCATGGTTGCCATGTGTGAAATGATTTTAGATATAATCCGAGATAGACATTCGTGTGTCTAGTCATTGTTTAATGATTTTGAAGTTACGATTGACCAATCTGAAATCTGACGTGGACATCCACGTGGCAAGTCATTTTCGTATCATTTTCTAATCGTAAGTGACCCTTCATACATCTGAGCTAGAATATCATGTTGTTCTGTGTCTCAAATTTTATTGGGGGACGATGTCGTGATGTGGGTTGTCTTTTAGTTTAAATTAGGCATCTTACTTCTATTAAGGTTGGTTCCAAGCTGTGAGAGGGTTAGGTTTGACAAGTAGTTGGGTTCATTAGGGATTTAGTTTCTTTTGGATTTTAGCCTCGTTTTAGAGGAGGTTGATCTTGTGAAGAGGGTTGAAGGGGCATTTGTCCCTTATGGTTTGCAACCTTGTTATCATGTAGTGGGTATTTAAAGGCTTGGCTCCCATCTTTGGGCCTCTCTTGTGTTGAGCTTACTTTTTGTGGGGGACTTTTTTTTATACTCTAGGATTTACCAACACTTTAACTGGAGGTCACTTTTGGCTTGGAAATTGGATATTCTTTTCACAGTGTTGATAGTTGAGTGGGTTTTTTTTAATATGAAATGGTTTCTTTCCTTTAGATTCATAAGAGGATTGTTCTTTTGAGCCAAAAGGGAGCAGTAGGCAAACTTGTAAGGGTTTTAAGTATTACTGCAACTGACAGGTCTAAGGGTTGAGGTTGAGAGTTGGTTTGAGATTAGTTTGTTGGGAACTATTTTCTTTTTGGATTTGTCGTTGGTTTGGGTGTAGGATTAGGATTTTTTAGGTCTCTTTTATTTCTTTTCTTTTCACGAACACTTACCACAGCTAGGAACCTTGTGCTTTTCCGAATAGACAACAAATCCTACAAAATCTTTGGTAAACCCGACGCGAAATATCTAGAGTGGTAGTGTTTGTGAGTTTGTATGAGTATGAGCGGTGTTATGGACCGTGAAGGTGGACTTGGTAATGGTAGAGGTGAGGTACCAGATGTTGGTATGTTGAGGATGCTTGAGGCAATGAACTTATTGGTACAGCGGCAACAAGTGGAATAACGAAGGGAGGCAGAAGCAACAAAAGCATTGCATTCCATTGTCAACCAAATGGTTCAGTTTGATCCATAGGCGTTATGTGTTGAAGTGAATTCGTTTTTACGCACTGGAGATGGAGTTGAATAAGATTGATGGGGAAGAGATGGTTGTGAGCTTTGAGCTCATTGTGATTCCAAAGATCTGTGGTCGGGTGAAGGAGTTGCAAGAAATTAATGGAGGGAGTTGGCAGGCTTTTGCGTAGGCGTTGGAGGAGGAAGATTTTATGGAAGATTTGGAGAGGGTGATGAAAATAACATTTTAGAGTGGGTTGCTCGCCCAAGCAAGGATTTGTTAGCAAATGAGCTATTGAGAGGGTTGAAGCACCAGTTTGTACAGCTAACATGGACAAAAAAATAACTTTAGAGGTAGAAAAGACAGAGTTGTTCATACCTGCAACGGATCCATGGTTACAAGAAAAGCTTAACCGCTTTTAGAGGATCACAATGAAGAATGTAGACTAAAGTCCGACTGGAAGGATGTAGAGGGAGCGGTGTTATTGCTTACAAAGAGACAACGGTAGAAATATAAATTTATGGTGAGCAATGTTAAAGAAGATGTACTTGCCGTGACGCACTCTTGTAGTAATCCATCTTGCTCTAAAGCTTTTCATGTTCCTACAAAGGCAAAAGATTCAGCCATGGATGAGTTGATTAAGGGTATGGGGGATTTGAAGCTGAAACTTGCTATGCTTGAAGAGAAAGGCTAAGGTGGCATGAAGGTGTTAGTGGAAGGATTGGCAAAAGAACATGCAAGTGTGAAGTTAGAGTGAAGCACATACGAGATTGGGCTTGTTCGAGATTGTGTAGGCATAAGCATTGACCTATCAAGATGGTTTGATGCAATATGGACAAGATCTATGGAACTTGCTGAGGGCAAAAGACTTACGGAGGACAAGTTGCATCTAGCAGACAATTCTATTTGCCAGGACACGGGTTGGGAGGATCCAGTGGATAGCTTGTTGGTTCATGCATATATTGCTCGGAGTCAGCATGAAGCAATGGTGGAAGAAAAGCAGACAAGAGATGATGCTGGTGAAGGTACATCGAAGAGGGCTAACAAAATAAAGAAAGCACAGCAGCCAAAGTCAAGGCCTGAAGTTCAAATGAAGGAAAAAGGCAAGGCTCCAGCTTATAAATTGCAATCTAATATTGAAGTTGCTACAAATTTGAAGAAGGTGTTGGAAGCGTGTATATTGAATGAAAAGGTACAATTTACTTTGGGGGAAATCTTTGGGATTGCAAAGAGCGAGTTCCACAAGGTTATCATGGATATTATCACAAAGAAACGACAGAGTTTGGAAGATGTTGCAACAACAGACGCATAAGGTGTAAACGTAGACGAGGATGAAGAAGATGAAGGTGTTGTGAATTATGTCTATAGAGATGTTGCTAGAATGGGGTTCATTCGGAAGATGGAGAAATTTGAGCTTCCAGTCACTATTCACATATTCATTGGGCAAGGGCAACTATAGAGACTTTGATCAAGTTAGGAGATGTGGAAGAATCTATTGTAGCATTGGTAGATCAAGGCTCAGAAATCAACCTAATTTCAAAGAGCTGTACGAGCAAGGCAAGTGGTCTGTTGATATAGACCATGATTGGCTAATTAGGGCGACAAACAATTCACATTACAAAAATTATGAGGCCTCCGGAAGGCCGTTAAGCTTGGACCCCTGTAGTGATACTACGGAGTTTTTTTCCAAAAAAAAAAATTCAGAAACTGAAATTCTGACGTGGTCGAAGTTCCACGCCAGCGCTGACGTCAGCGCCACGTCAGCGTGACGTCACTTTTTAAATTTTTTTCGGGAAAAAAAAAAAAAAAAAAAAAGTTATTTTTTTTCAAAAAAAAAAAGATTTTTTTTCAAAAAATAAAAGATTTTTTTTTTTTTTTTTTTTTTCCGTAATATCACCCGCGGGTCCCGAAAATCAGCACTCACGGCCTTGTTGAGGCCTCATATTTTTTGTAATGCAAGGGGATTTGTATGGAGCTTGTCCAAATGTGAGTGTGTTGATTGGAGATGTGAGAGATGAGCATAATTTTTTTGTAGAGGCCAGTTCTATTTATTCAATCATTCTTGGACAGCCGTACATTACAACTACGCGGATGGAGTCAAAGGTTATGGACAATGGTTCAGCATATGCAAATATTAGAAGTCGAGATGGAAAGTAGGCTATGTAATTTTTTATTGTTTGTGCAAATCATGAGAGAAATTGTGAGAACCTAAGGGCTCATCATTTGTCAAGGGTGAGTAGAGAGCTTGGAGAAACTTTTGATCCTATGAGGCATTTTCACAACATGCCATTGTAAGGTGGGATTGCAATGGTATAAGGGGTGGGGATTTTCTACGGAATAGAGAGGGAAAAAGAGCATTGGATTTGGTTGATTTATCTCGAGATGGGTCTATTTTTTACAAATATTGAAGAGAGAAGAGAGGCGGTATATTGAAAGTATTAAGACTGAGTTGAAGAAAGCAAGTGAACTTGAGGATGATGAATGTATATTAGGGATATTTGAAGAATCAAGTTTGGATGATACCGTAGGGGAGTTGAAATTTTTGTTGGAGTCAAGATTTGAGGGCAAAACAGATAGTGCATGTGCATTCATAGGAGCTTTATGATGAGGTAGATGGTTATGTTGAAAGGTATGAGGTGCAGGTTGATAAAAGTGCAAGATTGTTGTGAAGAAGGTCAAACCAATAGCAATTCCATTAGTGCCAGATTGTGAGGAGAAAGTTGGAAAAGCCATAATGCAAGCAAATTTGAGGGATCCCAAGAAGATTGGGCATAAGTTTACAGATATGGCATTAGATGGACTTAACAGAGAGGAATTGTTAGCATTACAAATTTGGCAACTTGAAAAAAGATCAAAAGATATTGAAACTACTATCACGAGGTTGAAACAAGCAAGGGAGAAGAACAAGGACAAGTTTGAAAAAAAATCTCTACAATGGCTAATGCAATTCCATACTCTCAATTCCCATAAATATTCAAATATCGTGACAACCAACACCATTTGCATGTTTGTTACATTGTGAATATTCTATGTTCTATAAATGTCAACTTCTTTCAAGTTTTATGTACAACAATCTGAAATGATGTATACCAACACACTAAGGTACAAAAAGTTTTTTTGAAGTTCTAAAAAATTTGACAAAATACAAATTGCTTCCAAATTATAGTACACAACTAAATTTTAGACATGAATAATTTTGAAATTAATTTTCTTTCAAATTACAACTAATTTTTTCTTCAAACTTCTATATTAATGTGTTACATATGTCATACTACAACTTTTGTACATCTATTTTTGTACTTTTCCCATTGATGTTGATGGTGTGGTTTTTTAAATGAAAAAATTTCAAACCCATACTCAATTTTGTTTGTCACTGTAGATTCCAATAGTAGTGAGTAGAAGTGCACTTGGTTGTTGTATATTTTGTGCTCACAAGAAGCAAAATAAAATAAAAAGATTCAATGTATTGATCTAATAGTGGTATTCCAAGAACTTTCTCAACTTGAAATGCAACAATTCTTCTACCATTTAAGGTATACAACCTCGAGGGATTCACTCAGTGTATTCTTTAAACATTGTAAGCAAACAAGTAAATTTTCTATCCCTATTTACTTTTTAATAACTTTTGATTTAGCTCCAAATTTTTGGGCGTTGTTACATAATCAATATATCTTTTATGTGAAAAAATTTGGATTCAATTGAATTCAACAAGATATCCAAATGCACAATTGAAGATTGCACTAAAATGATTGTATTTTCACTTCAAATATTCAATTCAAGAAAATTTACTTTGGATAGAAAATTTACTTGTTTGCTTTGGTATCCAACTTTGGTATCCAAGAAAATTTACTTTGGTATCCAACTTTGGTATCCAACTTTGGTATGCATAAATTTTAACCAAACCTTCATTCATTGGCAATTTAAAAATGATTTTTAAAATTTTATTTACCATATAAAATAGGGGGTGAAATTTTTTCCAATTATACAATGTATTTATTTTCTTACAAAATTTGTAAGTAATTATTTCAAATTCAAATAATATTCAAAAATTCACAGTATAAACTTACAACATAGTAAAACATGCTATAATTTTTTACCATATAAGATAGGGGGTCAAAGATTTTGCTCGTACGTGATGTTTAAATAATACATTGAGTGGACTCCCCCCCCCTCCCAAGTATACAACCCCAAATCGCTCTCAATCCAATTGTATTCACCTATTTTGGGGTGTAATTGTGACTACTTCCATCCTTATTTAGTGAGAATTGAAAAAGGTTGGCATTACAATAAGCTTCACATTAGTGTGGAATTGGGTTGAAAGTCACAAGTTTATGACTTCAATGAATACCATCATGCATTTTTTAGACACAAAAAAATGTTCCTTCTTCATTCCAAAATCTTAAAGGATGCTTTGAGATTACCATTGCAAATGTGTAGGGAATTAACCCCTAAAGGACCAAACTACGTCTTTTGGCAACATAGCGATTTTGGGCAGCTCACTACGGATGGAGTTTTTTTTTTATTTATTTGAAATTTTCACGCAACATGTGTCCAAGGAGTAGCTTTAAGGCCCAAAAAAATTTGTAACTTTTGACTACATGGTTAAAAAGTTATTGCATGGTATGTGATTTTCTTTAAACTTTGGGCAACCCGGGCAGCTCAAAAAATTTCTTTAGAAATGACTTTTAAGAAAAATAAAAATTTGAAATTGGTTTATTAGATTTTTATCTAAATGGGAAGCTTTGGATCATCCCATTTTGATGGATGAGTCAAAAGTTATGAGGAGTTTTAATTTGGGGTAGTTTGCCACTAGTTATAGAATCTATACATTACAAGAAAAGTCCTTTATTTAATTCAGTTTTTAATATTTTAGGAAAAAAAAAAACTTTAATTGTAGATTGTTTACCATTGGGATTGGAATTTTTCAATTCTATAAATAAATTGTTTACAATTTAGTATTTTGGCTCATTTTCTACTTCTTTCTACTTACTATTTTTTTTGTACATGTTGTACAATTCCAAATGATTTGAAAACTTTCAAGCATGTAGCCAACTTGAATTGAAGAATGAATCCAAAGAGTTACAACCATTTGGACTTTGTTTCATACAAACATTGCCTTCTGAAGTGCAGCTGCCCGGATTTTTGCAGTGGTAAAAAAAGGATTTTTGTAACTTCAAACACTAATATCTTGCAATCTACATGGCGGAAATTTCTGAATTTTTTTCACATCTTCAAATCAATTTACTAAAATATCCTACATTAAATTTGTCTTAAATTGGTTTTTTTCTAGAATTTGGTGATTGTCTTAAAAATGACAGTTTTAGAGTGGTTTTGGTGAAAACATAGTCAAAAACCTTTAGGGGGTTAAGAAACCCACAATAGAATTCAAATGGAATGAGAATCTATGTACAATTTTATATTCATTTAAAAAAATTATGCAATGAAAGGTAATATAGAATGAAAAAAGCTCAAACTGTTAATAACTTTTGAAAAAAATTGAAAAATGTTAATTGCAATGGTAAGAATGTTTTACTAAACAATCAATACATTTTTTTGTTTTTATTTGAAAATTTTCAAAACTGAATGTGAGACGACATTTTGTGTTTTTTCTACCTTCATTGTTTGGAAATAAAACTCTTCACAACTTGCACCCTCGTTATTTGGAATTGAATGGTTAAAACGTTTTTGAGTAGGTATCAATTTGTACAATTTCAAAAAAATTAAAAATATTTTTTAGAATATATATTTTTAACTATCTTAAAATTTTAAAAAAAACTTCTAACTTTTGCTATATTAACCCTAAAACGGCATGAAGGCCCTTTGCGGCCAGATAGTATATTATAAATATGGTGGTATTTGATTAGAAAAACGTTGACCAAATATAGTTAAATAGAAAGTACATTAATAATCATGGTAGCTTGTAAATAACAATGTATCACAATTCATATAGTAAACTACTATCGAAGAGTTACAAGGCTAAATACATGTTGTATAGAGAGACCCCAAGGGCCTTTCAAGGGTTACATTGGAATGAAGTGAAACAAAGCTTCACATGTACATTAGAATGATTAGTATTCGTCCTAAAATTTCCATGTAAATTTTATTTAATTAAGAAGTCAACAAAGGTTGCCTGAGTTCTCAAAAAACCAAAGTGGGTTCCTTGGTTTTTACATGTTAATGTATATCTGTATCTATACTTTTTTTAATTTTTTAATTTTTTGTTATGGTAAGATCTTTGGAATTCTACGTCCCCTTCTCACATTCTTAATACCGTTGGAAAGCTCTCTCCAAGAAGGGATGCCCAAACTTTGTTTCGTGGCGTTTGGACCTAATGTGTAAAAATTATTCAATTTTGAAGTTTACACGAATTTAAAAATTAGAAAATTATTTTTACTTTCATTTTGATTGTTGCTATGACATACGGCACCATAGTGCCAATGAAATTTAGAGTGATATCAGATTCCTCATTTAAAATCGTAATTGTGCCACATGGATTTTGCTTATTAGTCTCTCAGAGATTGATCCGCCTATTCTTATAATCATTCTTAACAAGCATATTGATCTCCTCTCTTTTATTATTATATGGAAATATTAAGCTTCAGATACCAAACCTGTCCTTTAGTTCTTAAAGAAAAAAGTAGACGGATACCCAAGTATATCCGGCAATGAATACCTTTTCTTTAAGCATCATAATTCTCGTCATTCACTAAAACAATTTTTTAACCGAGCCTAATAATCCCACTAAAAAAACAATGGAACCTAATCATCCCACTAAAAATAGGCCCAGCATTTGATTAAAAATTCATAAGTCCCAAGCCCAATATAAAACCTTGGCCCCTCTTTCTGCTGATGCCGGTCATTAAGACGAAAAGCAGGGAACTAAAAAAGGAAGGATAATAATAAGAATGAGGAGCCTCCACCAGCCCCCAGCCACCTGTCAAATAAATAATAAATAAACTTTAAATTGTCCCATTGGTTTCAGACCTTCCCAATCTAAGAAAATTTACTGTTGGGTAGGGGCAGGCGGCTCCCCATTCAATGCGGTGTCTTTATGGAAGTTCCATTTCATATGGCCGGTGTTGTCGACCCGCCCAAGGTTGACTCTCCCCCTCCCCGCCAGGTGGATTTCAATGAGGGGACTCCGTGGAGAGTTTCCAGCCGTTGGATCTGAAACGGCCACATCCGATTGGAAGCTGTACAGTGGAGGAGGTACCCACACTCGCGAAACAGTCAGTAACTTACTAAGTTAACTTATTCGGTTGAGCATCTGGCTTCGTTGAGCAATCGACGGAAGACTGAGGAGGAGAACTGAAAGCGCTCTTTTCAGTTCAGGGTCCGCCAGTTCAGGACTCCTGAATTAGTGCGGGGACCTAAATTAGTGTGGTGGATTTGTTTTTAAGAAAAAGTGGGGCCTGGTTTTCTGGGTAGTGTGGATTGTGGAAGCATTTACTTTTGTGTTTTTATTTATTATTTAGAGAGTTCGATGATTTCTTCGCAGATTGTTAGGTGCTCATCATTTGGTGCAGAGGAATGTCAGGGCCCCACACAATTATGGATGTTTCCATGGACGGAGCCGCTGTGTCTGTATGTGTGTCAAGTTGGAGTTACCCCCTCTGGCAAAATTTTGATGGCATTGGGTCTTGTAGTTTTCAATTTTGTTGTGTGGTTTAGAGGTAGGTTGTTGTAGTAAAAAAAACTTAGAGTCAAATCTATCAAAATGTTTTTAATTATAGAATGTCAATTGAAGACTTTTGAAGTGTACATTGGAATGAAGGATGTTGAATAAATGATATATTGGTCTTTCAGATTGAATGACATTCTACAACATGGGTACACTAGTTTTGGGTACACTAGTTTTTAGAGAAATAGATGATCATAATTTTTGTTGAGAGTGGTTGAAAATTCAAAGAAAATATTCTAATACACATTGAAACTAGAATGTGTTCCAATTAAATGTACCAAATGTTTGTTTTCTCTCAACAGTATCAAAATTATGAGATTAGATATACATGCAAAAGCCGCATCATTATTCCTTCAACCTATACCAATAGCATGGAAAAAAGGTCCAATGGAGGAAAATTTAGTAGAGTTGTTTCATCTACTAATCAAGCCATGTGGATGCACACAATCAACAATGTTGGTATAAAGTGAAAGTTTTGATCTACTTTTGTGTTCATTAAACACTGGAGCCTCTAAGAATCAGTCAGATGTGCAAAACTATAGTCCAAGACAAGGGATGTGGAATGATAAGATAAAAATAAGAACTTGGTTACCAAGCACTACCAGCATGGAGCGAGAATTTCAATTCACTTAGAAAGAAGTTCTAAAGGCTTGATAGCAAAATTTGTGTTCAACAAACATTTGTAACCTGTAAAAACCTGCCAGTTGTACAGATCCATTGTCCAAGCCAAGGGACAATGGAATAATCAAAGAAAAGAAGGACTTGGTGACCAAGCACCACCTGTATGGAGTGATGATTTTGATACACTTTGAAGCAAGATCCAAAGGCTTGATAGCGACGTTTGTGTTCATCAAACATTATAGCTAGTAAGAATCTGCCAGGTGTGCAAAACTACATTTCAAGACAAGGGACATGGAATAATAAGAGAAAAGGAGGACTTGGTTAGCTAGCACCATCCGCATGGAGTGATAATTTCCACTCACTTTGAAGCAAGATCCAAACGCTTGACAGCGACATTGTGTTCATCCAAGATCATAGCCTATTAGACCTTGCCAGTTGTACAAATTCATTGTCCGAGACAAGGGGCAATGGAATAATCATAGGAAAGAAGGATTTGACATAAAGTTGAATTGAAGGACCTCAATCAACGGAGGTAGAAACAAAATCCAAACCTCAATTGAATACTTAAAAAAAGTGTGTTTTCTTTCTCCCTAAAAAGGCCCTAATGACAGAGAGTGGCCCAAGGTTTTTGTTTTTCACATTAAGTGGCAGCCACCCATGTCACACCAACAACGTGACGCCTCTACAGACCAACACCTGGCAAATGCTAATCGAACCGACATCCACATTGAACATATGCTCCGCCCTTTTCAACCAACTGAGCAATCGACAAAACAGGGCATTTCGAATTATCATAAACTTATCCTCCAGAGCTTGAGTTCACTCCTTCCAGCGCGACCCAGCTCACTTCACGCTCAGCTCGTCATTCCCGTTCTGCCACCCTCCGTCGTCAACAAGCCGGCAACAACCGCATAGAACCTTCAAGCTAGTCATTTCTGCTCCTTATTAATTAGGTTCCTCTCTCCGTCGATCTCTACACAAACCATCACTCTCCACACAACTATCACTCTAAATTTTACTGTTGAAGCGAAGGCTACTCGAACCCCTAAACCACCCACAGCAACAGTTAGTTTTTTTCTTCTTCTTCTTCTTCTTTATTTTACTGTCCTGTTTTTACAATTTCAATTATGACCGACATGGAGGCACAGACAGGCAATGGATGTGCAGGCAGCAGGCGGGTCCTTCAGTTGGGTCCGTCCCGGGTCTTGGGTCCTGGGTCCCCAGCCAGCCAGCCAGCCAGCCAGGGAGCTTCCTACAAGTTCCCTTTGTGGTCCACTCGTCACTCACACCCCACAGCAGCGATGATGGGGTCCCAAGTGCAAGTTAATAAAGGCTAGAGGAGTAATAATAATAAGTCGAGGCGAACTAATCTGGGGCCGCGAGTGGAAAATGAGGTCGCCCTTTTGAGTGATGGTCCGGCCCCAAAGTTGCGTACCAAAGTGGCTACAAACATGCCGCACATTTGACTTACTCCCCAACCGAAGCAAAAGGGAGGGGCAGGGGGAGGAGGAGGAGGAGCGGGAGGGGGAGGGAGGAAAAAACTTCGCCACCGAACCCTGTAGGACCGCCGAATTCACACAAACAAGCCCAACGAAAAAAACGAAAAAAACAGGGGTGAAATCGTAGATTTGCTGCGCAAGTCAGTTCACGTGAATCTTCACTCATCACAGGCAACCTCCGTCCCTCCTCCAGCCGCGGTCCTCCAGGAGCCTTCTCCACTAGCTAGCTTAGCTTACCTTAGCTTAGCTAGCTAGCCTGGCCTACTACACTACACTAGGAAGTAGGGCAGTAGGAATAAGCAGTAGCGTGGTCAATGGCGATGGCGGATGGGGGCTCCCTTGCTTCAACGCAATTTGCTTTATAAAGCGGCCTTCCCCACACTCACTCGCACACTAGCTTAGCTTGTCGCCTGCATCTGCACATCTTATTCTCTTTGAAGCTCCTCCCGTTTGCTCCTCGTCTCATTGCATTTCACTTTCTGTCGCTCTTCTGTTTCTCCTTTGTTACACTCTGTTCCTGTTCTTGTTCTTGCATTGGTTTCGTTTTTGTGTTGTTGGATCAGCGTTTGTCGAATCTCGTTGTGTGCGTGTTGGTGTGGCTTTTTGTGTGTGCGTATGCATGTATCTGTGTGTGTGTAGCGATTCATTCATCCATCCAAGTGTGTTGTTGATGTAAAGCTTCAGTTTTTGTGACGAACCAGTTGGAATTTACTGCAACTCGGTGTGTTGGATTGCGTGGGTTTTACACTTTTTCTGGGTCTAGAAGAATACGAATTCGGTGCGAAGTCTAACGATCCTCAGCTTCGTCTCAGATCAATTCATTTCTTTCCTGAAAAAACATTCGCTTGATTCAGAGCATTTTTCTCGAATCCTGAATCTGGAGGTTTAAGCCCGCTAGCGATTTTGCTGCTGGTGCGTGTCGGACTACGATTCGTGTGTGCATGCAGGACGAATCAAGGCTGTATACTGGGTGGGAATGCTGCTGGGTGGCTTCTTCTCTCCCTCTTTGTCAATTCGATGGTGCAAGTGATCCTTGCAGACCAACGAAGAATCTCACCAAAAATCTAATTGGAACCAGTTGAGAGAGTGGTGGTCATCAGCTCACTCGGTACCTGGGGATTCAGTTCAGAAGGAAATTCAAGTGACTGTAGTGGCGAATCACAATGCCTGGTATGGGGTGGCATCTTTGTTGATTGGCGCGTGGTTGCGGATGTTCTGTTAGGGAAGTTGTGGATTGCGTGTGTGAAATGTGGATGATCGAGGTTTTGGAAATAGTCTGACCGCGTCGGTGGTGCGTGTTGCAGGGTTGAACGTGAACCTTTCAAGTCTTTCTCTGACGAGCGACACGCGCAGCAAGCAAGTATGGATGGACCCAGCTCTGTGGGGGGAGCTCCCCGAGGCTCTCCTGGAGCTCATCCTGGCGCGTCTCCCGTTACCCAACTTACTCCCAATGCGCTCCGTGTGCAAGAAGTGGAACTACCTCCTCCACACGACGCAGTTCCTCAAGTCACAGCGTCAGCTCACGGTGCAGTGCCCCGCGTACGTGCTCACGGTGAATGAGCCCGCGTTCAGCGCCTTCAGTTTCTTCCAGCAAGGTCCTGAGCTTTACTACCTCCGCAACAGCTCGCTCCACTGCCCCATCTCCAAGAACTGGTTCAACATGTCGCTGGACTGCTTGCCCATCCGTGACTTCTATATCACCTCCGTCGGCGGCGGATTGCTCTGCTTCGTGGGCTACAAGGGCGCTCCTGGCGCGAGCGGGCCGCACCGGGAAGTTGTAGTCGGGGTGTGCAACCCCGCGACGCGATCGTGGCGCGTGCTTCCCCGCTGGGGCGAGGCGAAAGCGTACAACCTGCCGACGTTTGTGGCTATGGTGGTGGACAATTTCAGTCGCTCGTACAAAATTGTGCTGATCGATCACGACCGCGCCGTCACGCGCTTCTACCACTCGACGTCCATGGCGTGGACGGAGAGCGAGAGCGTGCCGTCGCGACACAACTTCCCGTACTATGACCGCTGCCCGAGCCAAGCGGTCGTGAAGCGAGGCTCCTCCACGCTGGTGTGCACCACGCAGTGCAAGACGGGAATCTCCACGTACGACATGGACAGCGGGCTGTGGGACTCGTACCACGTGTTCTTGCCCGGGTTGCACAGCAACGTGCATCTGGTGCAGCACCGCGGCCGCATTCTCATGATCAGTCGGGTGATGAAGCAGAAGTACGAGGGCTCGGATCGCGTGCAAATCTCCGAGCTCGACAACAAGGGGCTGAGGGTCACCACGGCGCTGGACGACGTCCCGCTCGGACCGTCCAAGCAGTTTTTGGATCACTTCAAGGTGTGCGAGTACAGCAGCTACGACGACAGCGAGGGGCTTTGCTTCGTCTCGGTTACGACGGGCGAGAGATGGCTGTATGACATGGAAGATCGGTTTTGGCATATTCTTCCCAGCAGCCCCGGAAGCAAAACCAAAAGCATGGCGGCGTATGGAGGATTCAGCATCCATTTGAGAGTGGACATTCAACCTTAAATCTTCAGCTGGTGGCACCATCTGCTCAGCCACTACAGGGTGGTGAGTGCCTACAATCCTGGGTCTCCACGGCGCTTGCCATCACTGCAACTCCAGGGTGCCTGAATTTCTCCAAACTGTCTTGAAATCATTGGATCTCCAGGGTGTTTAGAAATCGCTGGATCTCCAGGGTGCTTAGAAATCGCTGGATCTCCAGGGTGCTTAGAAATCGCTGGAACTCCAGGGTGCTTAGAAATCGCTGGAACTCCAGGGTGATCACTGGCTAGGGTGATCGATAGTAATGTACTTGTACAAAATTCACAGATTAGGCCCGGGGTGCATGGATTAGCGCATTAAGGACGTGGTTGATTCGTGCATTGTTAGATCCGAGACCTTAGATTGGGTGGGGGTTGGGGCGAATTGGGCTCCCGCGCCACCCAGGGGTTGTGGCCGCACACTAGGTATTGTCAATGGCATGGTCGAAGCTTTTGTTAGTTTGCACACACGCTTCTAAGTTGGATCAGATCCTTTTTTCACTAGTAGAGAAGGTGGCCAGGCCAGGTTCGGTTCGGCCGTTGGGAACTGGCCACCTTCTCTACTGGTGGGAAATGCCAATCCACTCGCCTCTCTGACTAGATGAGGCGACCTGTACAAACCGCAGAAAGATCTCGAACTCATCACCTCGGTGATGAATATATAAAAGCAAAAGGGCGGAATTTTTATAACTTTTTATGCTTCCTTTCCCGGTCCCGTGCTCTCCTTTTTCCGATCCTCTGCTCTACCTCGGGAATAAGAAGCTGTTGGTTTGTTCTCTGTCAGAGTGCGCCGACTTATCCGACAATGGTTTTTCCATGTTGGAGACGTCTTTGCGTGCTAATGTTGACAAGTGGAATTGCGGTGATTGGTTCGTGTTGTGGTGAATCAGATGAGCTTCGGCTTTCTTTTCTTTCCTTTCCTTTCCTTTCCCTTCCCTGCTTTTTTTCTTTTTTTCGCAGTTTTTTTGGTTTTGGGTGGTGGAAGCTGTGTACTACACGGATATATGCAAACAGTGTGCATTGAACCCCACCATGGAGCAGCAGTTTGGATAACATAGATCAAGATCAGGCGAGCAAGGACAGGCATAAGGTATGAATAGTGTAAGGTATTGGCAGTTTGGGCACCTACCACGTACCCCTTAGGCCTTAGCCTGCCAGCCCTGATTGCTCGCGCTCTGACACCTCTGCTGTTCCATACCAGTTGGGACTCGGGACTCGCACTCGGTATAAGCATAGATATTTGTAGTTGACAGGGTGTGGAGACCTTTTACACTTCAAAGCGTTGCAGTCCAGATTTGTTCCAGATTTGTGAGGAAGGGAAGG
This sequence comes from Antitrichia curtipendula, assembly GCA_951230915.1. Taxonomy (NCBI): domain Eukaryota; kingdom Viridiplantae; phylum Streptophyta; class Bryopsida; order Hypnales; family Leucodontaceae; genus Antitrichia; species Antitrichia curtipendula. Next base: position 45,063,599 of record OX579635.1, read on the forward strand.
AAGGGTTCCGTGTTTGGAATCAACCATCCAAACAACACAGAACCCCTCGCAAATAGGCAATCAAACTCTGCATGCCAGGACCCACCGGGTTGGGATCAGTGAGGCAATTCCAAATTGGTGTCTGAATTGAAAATCGACAGAACGATTCATTTGTGTTTTGTTAAAATTATTATCATTAAAAAAACTGAAGTGTCTAGGACAGTCTCTTCACCCTGATTGTAAGGTGGGTACACCCAAAACCGCCACTTTTTGCTACTGAGCCTAGTCAAATTTTCATATATTCTTGTTGGCAAGTGAAAGGAGGTTCCAACGCACCAGAGAACGTGGCATTTGGACACCGTATGCAAAAGTTATTAAAGATCAAAGTTTGTTTCTGAAAGCGCTCCATTCAAATAGGTACATAATTGATTTTGGATATGTACCCAACCTGTACATGGCACTTTAAGGTCAGGTGCCATTTTGGGGGTGCCTACCTTACACAAGAAAACTGTGGAACTTGGGGACACCAGAGCTTTTTTTTAATATAAAAACTCGGGATTGTTCTATCGATTTCTTTCGTGACTGACTTGCATTGGAATACACATCCAATGTGCCAAGTCAAGGAAAAAATTTAAGGAATTTACTCAGAATTGGTAGAGTGTAAAAGAAAGATTTCACCAGTCTCAAGAAATCCACAAATGTAAATTATCTGGAAGGCCAGCCATTTACACTTGAAAAACCCCCATGGAGGGACAAACCTATGTTATGGCATCATCGCTTTGGGGTAAGACAAATCAAAATTTGGATGGATCATTAAGTTCGTTGGAAGGAAGGAAGGAAGGCTTGGGTGGTCGGGCACAATGGAGGTGTTTGCGCGTGTTTGGTGCATGGATTGAATTCCCAGTAACTTAATAAGTGAGTGCTGGTCCTACAAGACAAGTGTGCACGGCCATGTAAGACCAAATGCTTTTTTTTATTGTAGAAAAACTCTACTCACCTAACAAGGGAAACCATAACGAGTGGGTAGTCTGGTAGGAGAGCTTCAATTAACATGGCACCCTCTTTAAAAGCCAAATAATAAAGGGACACATTCCAGGCAGTGAATTCTAGAAGCCAATTAAACTCTCCTGAGGATCCCTTGGTGAAATGTTCGAGATTTTCAGTAAAGGTCATGTTACCACATTGGTGTGGTGGTTCACAGATCAGTTTAATTCTTGGACTGACTGCAAGTGGAAACAAACTTTGATTACATAAGTACTCTGTTTATGCAATGGAATTTTGAATTGAATTAAATCTCCTCACGTACTTTCTTGAGTTGTCGCCGGAAGTTGTCACATACATCATCAGACTGACAATCAAAACAATGTCTCCTAAGTTACAGGAAAATTTCAGACCCCCTAACTTAATGTCTAGAGATTTCCATCATTAGTTTGTAGGAGTGTTGGAAAATTATGTCTAAGTGGCTTAGATGGGGCTTTGGTTAGTGACAAATTGCACCTCCCTCGAAAGAAGTTCCTGAGCCCCTCGGCCCCTCCCTTGCCCGGGCCATCTGAACATGTCAAATGTGAATTGGATCCTGGAAATCCGAGTCCCAGAGGTTTGGCATAGTCGTACACATACGGCTGTCTCCCCAACGGGAACCGTCGCAAAATTAACTAAACTTGGCCTCCATTTTGTCGTTGAAGCGCACCCATCTTCCCAAATCCCAAACTTCCATGTGAGCTTTTGGCAGGCAAAAAGTGCACAATTGGGAGGCCTAGCTTGTTAAGCTTCATGGATGGGATCGGTGGCGTTCCAATGTGCTCACAAAGTATGATGATGCTGATTTAAGTTTAAGCTTACCAACCCAAAGCCGGAGCTGGTTAATTGACACAAAACAAAAAAGCTTTTGGGGCCACAACCCAAGGTCCACCATCTGGGTGCTTGGGCTTTTCTCCAAGCAAATTGTGGGCTATGATTTGAGTCACACTCACTTTGAAAATGCAAAAGTTAGTCCTCTGTAATGTCGTTGCGGAGACTAAGTGTCCAATGGATGATATAGAATTCTTCTATGTAAGACAATAGTTAGTAGATGTTCATCCCTGAAATTTTGTGTGAAAAGAGGGAAGTCTTGCAAAGTAGTTTGACCTCCAATGAAAGCTCTTGGTGTTTTTTTTAAGCAAATGATTTACACGGTGTCCTAGAAGATGATTTCCATGATGACCAACCCAACATTCCAGGGTTAATTCTAAAAGGACAAGCCTATGACCACTTTTCCAAACTTCAAGGTTCTTTTCATTGTATGCTCCCATTCTTGCAATTGTGTACGAATGAAATTTTTTGTATTTATTTTTTAGAGATGTAATTAGATGTCTTCCAAAAGTCACAAAAAGTTCAATATTTTTGTGTCAAAATTTGAAATCATTTTGAATTTTGAATCAAATATAATAAAAACTTAGATCAAATGCAAAATATGCTTAAAACATATGGAAGTTCTTCATAGGTGTGCATTTCAGTGTAGAACATTGTGGTGCAAATTGATTTGTTGTATCAATCTAAAATTAGAATAATTTCATTCCATAGTTATAGGTCTTAAAATTCAAACAACAATAGAATTTGATTTCTTTAATTTTTGAATTTTTAATTGGAGTAAAACTTGACAAGCTTCATTTTGTTAGTCGGTCTCAAAATAAATAAAAAGATCATTCTTATGGTGTGACATGGGTGGCTGCCAATTAATGTAAAAAACAAAAACTTTGGACTACTTTGTCTATCATTAGGGCCTTTTTAGGGAGAAAGAAAAAACACTTTTTTCTAATGTTCAGTTGAGGTTTTTGTTTTGTTTCTGCCTCCATTAAGTGAGGTCCTTCAATTCAACTTTATATCAAATCCTTCATTTCTATGATTATTCTATTGCCTCTTATTTGGGACATTAGGTTTGTGAACCTGGCAGATTTTTATGGACTGTAATGTTTTGATGAACACAAATGTCATTGTGAAGCCTTTGGATCTTGCTTTAAACTTCTCACTCCATGGAAATTCTCACTCCATGTTGTTGGTGCTAGCTACCCAAGGCTATGGGACATAATTGATTGCCAACAATTTCTTTGGGGACATTGTATTTTGAGAAAAATTATATATCTATCAAGCTTTTGGATTTTGCTTTGAGTGAGTGGATCAAAATTCTCTCTCCATGTAGGTAGTGTTTGCTATTCTAATCCATGCAGGGGTACATATGGCTTAAGTTAGTAGAGCATTGGTAGTTGATTCTAGGATTCAATAGTGGTGAAAATGATGTCTTTTAGAGAAAGCCTTGCAGTCTTGCTTCAAGGCAGATCAAAACTCTCATTCCATATGTACGATGCTGGCTAACCAAGTCTATGTGGCATAATTGACTACTAACAACTTCTTTGGTAGACATAACATTTGAAAATATAATGTAACTATTAAGTTGTTGGATTTTGCTTCAAAGTGGGTCAAAATTCTCTCTCCATGTAGGTGGTGCTTGCTATTCAAGTCCATGTAGGAGTCTATGTGGCTCAATCAATGTAGTGATAGTAGTTGATTCTATGATTCAACATTGGAGAAAATGATGTCTTTAAGAAAAAACCTTTGGATAGCTTGCTTTATAGTAGATCAAAACTCTTTCTCCATGCCAACAATGCTTGCTGAGTGCATCCATGTGGCTTGATAAGTAGATCAACATATTCCAACGGACTTTTTTTCCACTCCATTGGTAAAGGTTGAAGTCTTTATCTATTTGTCATTTTTTCACTTTATGCAAAGAACAATGATGCATTTCTGAGTACCTCTAAGCTCATAATTTTGATACCAATGAGAAAAAATGTTTGATAAATTTGTTTGACCAAGTTTTCCAACACTTCCAATATCATTTTCCTAACTTCATTTTCAATTTTGTAACCACACATATCATTGAAATCTCTTTGCTAAGAATATAGTAATGGTAAACTTCAAATAAAGAATGAGGTAACTACATCTAATTGTTATATTTGTCTACAATATATATATTAATATTTTTTTAATTATAAATGTATGGCTTTAATACAACATCTTAGGTTTATTCCAACACAATGAATATTCATTGTTTATTTACTTCACTTGCAAAAAAAAAAAAAAATCTAAAATGGGTATTAAAATCTTCATTAAATTTTCAACTAATCGTAAAAAAATTATGATTATTTATTTCTAAAAACTATACTCACATTGTAGATCAAACGTTAATCTAAAACCAATATATTCCTTATTCAACATCCTTTATTTTGAAGCACTCCAACAATTAAGATATCAATATCTCTAAGACTCTTAAGCTTAGAATGATGTTCTATAGTCCAACACGTTTTGATGAATTTGGCTCTAGATTTTATAACCACCTATATCCAATGCAAAGTATAACTAAACACAATGCCATTAACACTTTAGTGCCTGAATCTTTTCTTTAATTTTTGCATGTTTATTATTATATCTTTATAAATATCTATTGTGTACTTCAATTTCATTAGACATAAAGGTTTTTTAAAGTCAAATATTGGTTTGGATGAATGAGAAGTTTTCTAGTAAAAAAAGCCCATGGAACAAATCTCTATGTTCATTGTCTAGTTTTTGAATGTTTCAAGTTTCAAATTCATTTGGTGTAAAATTTTATAAGCTTCATTATGTTAATTGGTCTTAAGATTAAAAAAAGATCATTCTTATGGCTTAACCCCTAAAGGACCAAACTGCATTCTTTTGGCAACATAGTAATTTTGGACAACTCACTATGAATGAATTTTTTTTGGAAATATTCACACAACTTGTACATAAGGAGCAAGGAGTAGCTTTAAGGCCCAATAATTTTCATAAATTTTGACTACATGGTTAAAAAATTATTGTACAATATGCAATATTCTTTGAACTATGGGCAGCATGGGCAACTTAAAAAAAGTCTTAAAAAATCACTTTAAAAAAAATAAAAACTTTAAACTAGTTCTTTAGATTTATATATACATGGAAACCTTTGAATCATTCCATTTTGACTAATGAGATGAAAGTTATGAAGAATTTTAGTTTGGTGACAAGTATAGAATCTCTATTCTAAAATAAACTTTGGAATCCTTTATGTAACTCAATTTCAAGATTTTTTTGAAAAAACAAAATCTGAGTATGTAGATTGTTTATTACAACATTAAAACCATTGGATTGGCATTTTTCAAGTCCATAACTAAATTCTTATCAATTTAGTATTTTGAATAATTTTCTACTTCTTTCTACTTACTATTTTTTTTCTTATATATTGTACAATTGCAAAGGATCTGAAATTTTTGAAGCATGTAGACAACTTGCCTTAAAAAATGAATTCAAAGAAGAACCACCACATGGACATTTTTTCATACAAATGTGACCTTGTGATTTTTTATCCATCCTTGAGGAGTCCTTGAAATCATCCAAAGGACCAAAATCATCCTTTTACTAGGCGTTCAAGACTAACTTGACAGCAAATTGAATTTTTTTTGACACATTTTTCCTTATATCTGTGTACATATTACTTACCTCAAAACACTTTTTGGTAGAGTTTCTTTAGAAGACAAAAGAAAGCTAAATATAACTCAAGTTGGCTCATATTTTCTGAATTTTTTGAATTAGTTTTGAGATTTAAGTTAGGAACACTTTTTTTGACTCTAAAATGTGGTAATTTTGTGGATTTCATAGTGATACTAAAATGGTATCAAACACATCCTCTTTTGATAATGTTATCGAAGATTTAAAATGTATATTTACAAATATTTTCACATGGAAGTATTTCTATATTGCAGTGGCATTTTACAGAAGGTTATTACTGTTTTTTATTCAAACACATAAAGTCAAATTACTTGTGAACTGCCCAAACAAAGTGATATTAGAAAAAAAATTCTTTATTATTGAGTTTGTTATTAGAATCTGAAAAATAAAAATTAGTTAGGATTTTTAGGAGATGTGCAAAGAGATCTTTATAAATTAAATTACAAAATCACATCAGTAAGAATATGGAAAGATTGATTATGGAAAAGATAGATAATTATGACATAATTTAGGGAAGACATCCTACGATTAGCAATTGAAGGCCTATTCATATTTATTTATTATCAACTTGGAAAGTGTTTGAATTGTTAGAGTTAATTGTGAAGTCACCTAATAAGGCCATTTATGTGGAGCCTCTTCTAATGCTTATTCTAAAAAGCATTTGAATTCTAATACAGTTTAGTTGGAATGACAACAAGGCATGGTTGCATCTAATCACATTGAGTTGTCTTCAATCTAAATGGAGGTTTAATTTAGGTCCCACCTTTGCAAAAAGGGGAGATCAAATTCAAACTTGCACCTCTCGAGGTGTTCTTTTGTGCTTGACCTTCAAAAACAATCAAGTAGAATAAGCTATATCTTGTTGTCATTCCAAGATATTGTATTCAATAGCCGGTTCATTGCTTTGATATTGAATATTTAATTAAAGTCTAAAAGTAAGCTTTGGCACTTTAAAATATAATTTTTTAAAGTTCAACATTAAATTCAAGAATATGTAGCAACTAACCTACAATATCTCATCCTTTATAGATGGATATTTTGGAATCCATCTAATTAAGCTTTATACTGTTCATTTAACCTATATTTCCTACCTTAATATGAATATTCAACTTAAGCATTAGTTTCTTACATAGCTTTAGAAGCTACGTATTGAAGATGTGTAGAGATGAGAATACCAAATATTTATACAAGTGCGGTAATAGGAGCTCAACTACTCATAGTTAAGTCAAAAGTAGGAATTATTTTCAAAGTAAAATTTCAGATTTTGTTTCGAAAAAAATTAACTAAGTTAATGTAAAAAATCAAGATAAATTTCATTTCAAAAAACTTGTTTGACATTTCAAGGCTCCAATCAAAAGTTATGGACAAAGTTTAGAGAGGAGTTGGAAGATACATTTTTAAGCATGTTCTCTTAATCTTGTCCATAACTTTTTTTTAAAGGTTCAAAATCACAAACGGATTTTTAGAGATGAAATTTAGCTTGATTTATCAACTTTTCAAAGTTCAAAGTTTTTCTATTATGCAAAAATAAGGCCTAAAATTATATTTTGAATACAAATGTACATTTTGACAAGGAACAATCACACTGTCATCTTTAAATTATCCCATATCCTTTGAGGTTTTATAATGGACAATGGATTTCATTATAAAAATGACCTCTCATCCCTTCATTTTCACAACATGTTAATGAAATAATTTATATATTTTGCCATCAAATTTTTTTTTGATAGTAGATGGTCAAGTGACAAATTGGTGTTTGACTCAATGAATACTTTGAATTTTGGAGAAACCATCTTTACATTTATTTGTAGATTTAGTGGTCTAACCCCATAATTAGCAAAATATTTGGCATTTTCTTTTAATTAAGTCAAATTTGCTATCCAAGCATAGTAAGCATTGAAAAATGCACAACATAAATAGTTTTTCTATGTAACTTTACAATTAACTATTGTTCAAAATATTTACCTCATTACCTTCTTCACATTTATACAATAACAATGATTTTGTTTGTAGTTGCAATTTAGGTGTTTGCAATTGTAGATTTGACCAAAGCAATCTTAGCACCACCCAAAATAACACAATGGTAGGAAAATAATATAATTATTTTTACCTTTAAAAAAAAATTCAGATTTTAAAAAGAATATTAAAAAATTATGCTCAATCATTTCCAATTCATTATGAAAGATGATTATTTGTCTAGTTCTTGAATAAAATAGAAAAAATTGTAAGTGCTCACTTTATTATGCTCATTTTATTATTTTATCTCCAAGTGTAGATTGTGTTGTAAATGTGCAATTTCATGGTATTTATATTAAATTTATTTTAAAATATTATTAAAATAACATTTTCATAAGAGGTAAAAATGATTTCTAATAATTGTTTCTATTTTTTCCTTAAAAAAATGCATTTAGATCCCCATGTTTAATCAATTTGAAACATAGCTTCTAATTGCATAACATGTACAAAAACATCATTGTAGCTATGAAGATTAGTTTCCAATCTTCCATCTTGAAATCTCCTTAATCCTGTAAGCACAAGCTAATCACCATAGAAATCATCCTTCTTGGTACAATGTGAATCACCCACTTAAAAAAATCCCAAAAGCATTCATTCGAGGTCAAATTGTTGTGTAAGACTATCCTTTCTCACACAAAATTTCAAAGATGAACATATGCACTTCTCTCTTACATAGAATTATTCTCTGTCGGACCACTCTAGTCTACAAAGTCTTTACAAGGTTAAACTTAAAAGATAAACAATGCAAAAAAAACAAATGCATGTATGACCAAGCACATGTGTAAGAAGGCCAATGACCATGGTACAATTGATGTCTTCTCTTTAGGAACCCTTCAACGATAAGCAACAAACCAAGTGCTAGAATTGTTGACATTTTCTAGTAAGTGTCTATACTTTGAAGACAACGACATTGACATCAAAATGGATATCTATTACTTCAAGCAACAAAGTCTACACTAGTAGAGAAGGAAGTCTTGGAGCACTAAGCTACAGTGTGAAAGCATGGTGCTCCAAACCTCCTCTTCTACTCGTGCTATTTGAACATCAATAATTGCAAATGCTGCTTGCGTGAAGAATGAAGTGAACTACAGATGAAATGTGTTCAGTTCTCATTCTGCATTTTCTAAGCATGCATAATGAAGCATTTTAAATCAAATAAATACAAGGCATTAAAAGTGCGTGATCTGCGTTTGTACAACAGGGCACCATTTTCTATGGGCCACAAATCTCCTACTTGGCCACCACCACCACCACCACCACCTTTGTTTGATGGAAGGAAGGTTCTTTACTTACAAGGATGTCCAAACCCAAAAATTATTGTCAATTGAAAACTGGCCCTGGTCAGGAACTGCAACAACCATCCCCGTGTGTGAAGAAGTATACAGTGAGTAGTCGTTTGTGTGCACCCAAACACTGACTTGTCACAGAGCTTTCAGCTCTGAACTACAGTCTACACACATACATATATTTATAACGAACATTAGGTGGAGTTTTGTGTAAGTAAATCTCAAGGAATTTGGGTACGAAAGAACTAAGAAGGATGCAGGGAAGACCAGTGTAAGGGATTTGAAACTCACAGCCTCACTGAGAGGACTCTGACGTACACCCCCTCGGTCTCTGATCCACTCTTGCAGGGCACTCCACAGATTTATAGCGTACGGTTGTCTGTCGTTTAGAATTTAGAAACAGAAAACGAAGAGACTCCAAGCTTGAGGCTTGCAAACAATCCCTTCAGGTCTTTAGAGATAAGCTCTGCTCACACACAGTTCCACCAATAGAGCACAAAAGCAACAGCGGTGAGTAAGGATACAAAATGCACAAGACGTAATGAAAAACAATGTGAATCCTCTTTTCAACCCTTTTAAGTACGGCAATCTCGCTTTTTCAAGTAAAGGTACATTAAAAACTGTGCGCATTACAAAAGCTCGACATGTTTCTAATACCGAGGAGAGTAGGGCAAGAATGTCTGGTTGCTAATAGTTAGCACCAGAAACAGGTACAGAAAAAAATTTGTCTGAAGTCTTCGCTGACAGAACATTGCATTCAACTGACAACCTCTTCCACTAATCTTGGCTGACAGCAATTGTGTGCTTTCATGACATTCTGTGTCACTTATCTGTGCGACAGTCGCAACAAAAGTTGTAGGCTAGTTTCTTTCTCAAGGGAGTCTTTTAAGGCTCATGACAATCTCTGCAACTAATCTGTGCGACAGTCGCAACAAAAGTTATACAGTAGTTTCTTCTCAAGGTCTTGTAAGGTCAAAGCTTCATGACCAATCTGCTTTTGGTGCTGACAGCAGTAAGTTGTGCAGGCAATAACGAGACAGTAGACACAGTACTGTAGCTCACTTCTAATCCGCCAGAAAAATCAATGACGTCGAAAGCGTGGCGTCATGAAATGCCAATACGTGATGACCAAGCTAACAAGAAAATTCCAACACAATCAGTGGTACCCAACCGCAACTCAAAAGCCTGGCGAAAAGACGAGGAGAAAAGCCTGGCCTTCACCAAATGTGGATACAATGCTAAACACCAGTAAAGACAAGAAGATGCGTTCAATCTTGAGGTCAAAGAGGAGATCTCTCTCAAATGGAGGCAATTTGACATTATTACACATCAGTAAAGACTAGAAGATGTGTGTTCAATCTTTGAAGAGAAAGAGGATGTCTCTTTCAAAGGGAGGACAAATGGACATTAGTACACATCAGTAAAGACAAGAAGATGTGTGATCAATCTTTGAAGTGAAAGAGGAGATCGCTCTCGTGTCATATAAGGGGTGAAGAAGAAGGGAGGGACAATTCACATCATTCTCCACAGGTAAAAACTAGAATATGTGCGTTCAATCTTTGAGTCAAAGAGGAGATCGCTCTCGTGTGAAGAAGGGAGGAAAAAATCCATATTAATATACACCAGGAATATATATAAGAAGTTATGTTTGACATCCAAGAGGAGGATCGCTCTCAAAGGGAAGAAATTCCTGACCTCAGAGCTACACCAAGTCACTTCCTTGCAAAGTATGGGAAGGTCCTGACCAGCTTGTAGATGACGGCATATTCATATCTGCAACAGACTCCACCTCCAAATACGGCACTTCAAAAGAAGTACTCCGGCTGAGGCTCCAAACGAACCCAATGCCAATCCAAAACACCATCGTAACAGTCCAATACATGCTCATCCCTTGCACAACGCCCCACCCGATGAGGTAGCCCACAACAATTCCTGCCAGGTGTCCCAGGAAGCTCGCCTGCGGGACAATAATGGAGGTGAGCACCAGGGACTCAAAGGGCGCAAAGCTGATTGGGAGATTGAGCAGCCCAAAGAGGCTGAGCTTCAGAGATGGTTGCCTCACAGCCAGAATCGTCATCCACCCGAACACAACACACGAGTATCCCACAGCTGTGACCCTTCTGTAATACTCCAGCTTGAACCGCGTGATGAGCACATGGTACAACCCTAAAACCAAGAGTCCAGACAGAAGCACCAAAATGATGGAGTATTGGAGATAGTATGTCGTTCCCAAGTTGTACTCCTTGGCACTCTCCACCACCCCGAGGCTCCAGAGAGCGCTCATGTTGAACACCAAGTGCAGGAAGCTGATGTGAGAGAATGCGGATGTGATGATACGCCAATGTTGGCCTTGAGAAACGACGGATTCGTAACTCAGCCCCACATCGCTGTATCCCACATTCCTCCTTTGAATTATAAGCCAGATTACAGAGCAGATGGTGATGGCGCAGGCGCTTGCAGGTTTGGTCACAACCTCGTATAGCAATGGTCGTCCCATGGTGGTGCCCCGAAACCTAATTTTCTTCCTGTCCTCCCAATTGCTAAAATCCTACATGATTCAGTCCAAAAATCTTCATGGGGGTTGCATTACCCTGCCCCCTGGAGCAGACGGAGTTCCTTCTCCCTCATGTCCCAAACCCTAACCCGCAATCTCCAAGGCACTCTAAGAAGATATCTGTTACTCAAAATTCAGGGGAATCCTGATCACAGAACCTACAAAACAATCATAATGCAATTGCTTCAAAATGCGTACTCCAAAAACTTGACAGCGAGACGTATTTCGACGCGCCATGTGTTCAAAAATCTTTTGCAAGAAGGATACTACCCTAAACCATATAGATCGAAATTGAAAAATTCACATTGTTTGATGCGACCTACCAAAACCCTCCCCCAAACCCCAAAGAATTGATTTTGCGAGACACGCTCAATTCTCAATAGTCTTTAGCAAGTCTAACAACCTAAACCTAAACCATTAGGTCAAAAGCGGAGAACACACATTGACAAAACCCTCCCCCACAGAAACTAATATACTCTCAAAAGCGATTTGAATCATGAGAAAGTGAACTCACCTCCATCCACCAACGGCCTCTCCAAGACACATTTCAGAAGCATCGAAAATCTCCAGCAAGCTTTTGAACCTCCTCAAAAAGATCTCAATAATACCGCGCCATTCGTAGCTACACAATCTCTCAGTGTCCAATAATCTCTCTCTCTCTCTCTATCTCTATCTCTCTCTCTCTCAAGAAAACCCTAAAATCTGGACGAGGGGTTTGCACAGATTGGAGTTGCTGCAGGAGCGCACTAGAACGGGTGGAAACATGTGACGTCGGGGGTTACGACCTACGTCAGCAAGTGGAAGGGAGCGTGGGAACGAGCGTGGGGTACAGCAACCGAGCGGCCCAAAGGATTTTGTCACCGAGCTTCACAGAGCAGTTGTGCGCACGCTTCCAAGCTCCATCGTCTTCTCCATCGCTCCATCTGCAACTCCGTCTCTCTCGGTCGGCGATTGCTTCCATCCTTCTCTGTAAGTCGAGTCAACTTCTGAGCTCATTCCTCGCTTTTCTCACGCCGTTATTCAGGGATGCCGTTTCCTAGCAGTTTGCTTGTTCCTGAGCCAGTAGTTTGATGTTGGTATGCATGATATAGATTGAACATTCTTCTGAAAGACTCAGGGCTAATACGTGAGTGCGTAGATCATACACCCGAGCAATAGAGATTTGTTGTTTTGTACGGGTAGTGTAGGTTACCGGATTGCGAAACGAAAGGGAGATGAGTGACCTAAGTTAGTGATTGCGGTTCTTTTTTGAGGGTTTTGTAGTTTTTTTGCATGTGATCTTGTTGCTCTTGTGAGAAGAAGGTAGTCTGGTATGTCTTCCGCGGTTTTGAACGGTAGCCACATCCTGATTGGGCGACCTCGTCTCGAACCGGTACGCGGTGTGGGTTAGGGTTTAATGCGTTGTGAAGCGTTTTGCATGAACACCACTCGCTATCTACATCGGTGCCCAGCAAGTGTTTTGGGGGCACAGATGCATATTGCAAATGTTGTCTATACAAATCCTGAAGAGCAAGGTTTTGGGCTGGATGGAATAGACGACAGCGGCCTGTCCAAGGATTTATTGATGACTGACACTTGCCCTGACCATGGACTTCATTTAGAAAGTCTCAGTGATCAATCTACGGAGTATTGTGGTATGGAACGATTGTTCTGTTTCCGGCAAAATTGTGCAGTACCCTATCTAAGTAATATATTGTCAGATCCGTTATTGAGTTGGAATTCAATTCTAAATTCTTTTCTAGCTTCAGATTGTAGAAACTCAAAGTACGTTTGGTTCCATCGGATCACCTCACCTAGAGCAGGGAAATTTCTTGACCCAATGGCAGCTGGAGATTGTTCAATTGAAAGAAACTCAAAACACCTTTGATTCCGTCGGATCATTTCATCTCGAGTAGGGAAATTTCTTGACCTAATGACAACCTCAGATTGTTCAATTGAAAGAAACTCAAAACACCTTTGACTCCATCGGATCACTTCACCTAGAGCAGGGATATGGCTTGACCTAATGGCAGCTTCAGATTGTCCAATTGAAAGAAACTGAAAACACCTTTGGTTCCATCGTCTAGAGTAGGGAAATTGCCTGACCTAACAGCAGCTGGAGATGATCCAACTGAAGAAACTCAAAACATCTTTTGGACCATCTGATCACGTCACCTAGAGTGGGGAAATTGCTTGACCTGATGAGAGCTGGGCAAAGGATTTGCAGTGTAAACAGGTTGGGAGTGGTGTCATCTATCAAGCTGGACGAGTCAGGCAACGAGGTGGTCGGGATGATGGAAGGAGACTTCGGTCTCATGGAGCAACCATCCCCTCCTTCCACAGGGGATTGTTATCCGGATCCTGTGAACTTACCCAAAGCCCGCGTGGGGGCGTCCACAAATGATCAACGCTTTCTTTTAGTTTTCATTCTCGGAACCTATTTTGGTCCTGATTTGCGTGAAGAGATTCCTCGCAAATCGGCTGTGCAGCGTGTCTGTATGGGCCTGCCTCCCTATTCAGCTGACGAACTCGGAGGTTCTTTCTTCAAGCTGTCAGAAATTGAGAGCATCTACTATTATGCACTCAGGTATACATTTCTCACTCTACATACGGTGGGTTTTCTTGCATTGCAATGGCTTAAAAGTGTTTTTGAATGACACGATTTAACCAAAAATTCGTAGTTTGAAAATGATCATTTTGATAGATCATATTGTGAATAACCAACAATCCAGATGAGGTCAAATGTTATGTCCCTAGAATCAGTGAAGAACATTGCATATGTGCGTCATACATTAAATAATTTGGACAAAAGAAATTCTGTGTTTGACCCACTCAAAACTACTAAATAAAATGAGGCTCAGTTTGGGGTTAGGGGTGAAGATGGCTATTTGCATGACGAAATGCTTTGTTGGATCATTAGGAACTCACATCCAAGTGCTCGAGTCAAACTGCAATCACTTTACAAATTCCTGCAAGGTCACCTGGCGCCCCCTGTGAAAGAGAATTTGGAAGATGTGCGGCAATTTACAGCCTTTTTCCCACCTCATTTGCACCGCCAGTCTCGTTACAAGGGGACTTACAAAGTGATTGAGAGTATGGTGTTCATCGATGACCCAGACATGACGTACCTGAAAGAGGATGACATTGAGCGGTTCAAACGCCTCAGCGGGCTTCCTGACTTGGCACTGGATCGAGAGGACGCGCGCAATTTTCAACACGGACAACGGAATGACCGAGATGATGAGAGACAGGTAATCTGGCTACTGATAGTCGCGCTTGGAGATCCTGTATTATTGCCCTTTTACTTGCAATTGTAATTCTCGTTACGAATCTGCAATCAGTTGTTGAATGCGGGTTTACTTTCCAGTCTACTTGAAATGCTTTTGCTTTGTAGAACATCGGGTAAGGTGGAGGATACTATTTGCATGACGTTAAGCATTTTAGCATTGGTAGGCTTGTGCTTTGGGGGAGATCTATATAGAGCTGGAGAGATCTTTGGGTACAAGAGCCAAATCTGTTGTGATCAATTTTTTATCCCTATGTATGAACTCTTTATGCAATTCAAATTGAGAGGTTTAGACCATTACTGGAAGTGACAATGGAAAACCCTATTTTCATTCAAAGATCAGTTGTCATAGGCATTTAGTCAGGTCATGCTTACGCCACTTGCTAATAAGTCCATCCAGGTATATGAATAGATGAGTCACTGTTGGTAACAGGTGTTGGTATATGAGACGGGATCAGTTCCCTAACTAACGGTTCTAGTATCCTCTAATTTATGTTATGGAAGTGCAACGTGACGTATCCAGTGTATTGAAGATTTATTGGAGTCCACTAAGGATTCTGATTCTTTCCCTTCGACATGAACGACTTTGAATGGCAGGCACGGTTTCAAGCAATGGCAGTAGCCCATGGTCAACTTCAGGACCCGGGTGTCCCTCAGCACCCTCTGGGAAACATGGACTCTACTATTGACAAGAGGAAGCGAAGGAAACGTGAGTCCCAGCTGGACGTTCTCTCCCTCCCATCCCCTTTACCAGGAGGAGTGCCCCAGAAGGAAGAGAAATCAGATTGGGTTCCAAGCAACAAAACTGGGCCTGCAATGCTGCTGCTTCCCTCCTTGCCGAGCCTGGATCAATGGAACACGGTCATCAATGCAACGAAGCCCGTGATTACCTTCACAGGGACTGCAGCAGCACGCAACGCAGGTCCTTTGATCGGTCTTGTGGACATTGGGATTAGTGAAGACGCTTATTTGTTCCGCACTGCATTGCCTGGTGTCAGGAAGGAAGAAGGTGCGAATCCCAAGACTCCTGAGATTCCCTCTCATTCTCTTCATTATTTTGGGAAGCAGTTTGTTCATTATCTCAATGTTTGTTCACTATCTCAATATAGACAAGTTCGCCGCTGTGGCAAGTTCTGATTGGCAAAGAAGAGGCTCAGACTGTGGGCCTTAACTTTGCACAATAGCATTCAATGTGCACACAGTAGCAGAGAGAGCTGTAACGTGAGAGTTCCAGTTTGTTGTTTCTTGTGTGAGTATTTTCAAATCCCAGTGTAATCAAACTCGTGAGGTAATGTGAGGTAATGGCAAAGCAGGCCAGGTCATGAAGAACAACCGCAGGTCCGTACCTCCCGTGCCACTAATGCGCCCGGTAGATCCTTACCTGCAGTTATTCTCAACAACCTGACCTCCTTTGCCATTACTTCGTTGATGAAACTTTTCTGTTTTATTTTTGTCACTAACTCTTCTGTTTTACTTTTTTTTTGTTGATCCTTTTTGTATCCTATTCTGGTGTACTAGCAATTTTGATGTGGATTTCTGTACAGGTGCATTCAAATGTGAGGTGGAGTGTGATGGTAAGGTGATGATCAAGGGCACTACCACAACTGGGGGCGATCGCATTGTCAGGCAAAATGGAGTGTTTCTCATGCAGACTCAGTATTTGTGCCCCCCGGGTCCGTTTACTGTCTCCTTCTCTTTGCCAGGTCCTGTAGAACCCAACCAATTTACGGGCACCTTTGGTTCTGACGGTATTTTGGAAGGTATTGTCGTGAAACAACGGCATAGAAGTGGTGCAGCTGCTTTAATTTTTGAGCCTTGAGGGTGCCAAAAACATTCTGTAGGAAACTTGTACTAAAGCTGTTTAATAAAGGTTTGTGGGGGTAAACTATCAATACATTTCTCATACTCTATTGAGACTACACGAACCTTATATGGAAGAAACTTGATGTTTGATATGTATGTATATATACACAATATATTTGAATAGAGAAAAAATAAAAATTCATCGTCATTGTACAATATCATGTAGTGCAACTTATTTGTGTGCACATTGATAGCATTCTTGAAAAATGCCAAAGTTTTTCACTTGATCAATGAGGTTTGAAAAACTTGCCCATGCTCCAAATCCTACTCCAAGAATGGCAACTGTAACAATTACCGCAAAGTTGAGTGTTACCATGCCCCACCATCCTACAGTTTTTCTAACCTTGCCTGGTTGTTCAGCAGCATTCTGCACAATTGCAAAAGAATTTAGAAGTCTATTGTTTATTATGGATTCAGCATATATCTATGAAATTTAAATAATAAACAAAAGGGTAGCAAAATGTAAACATCCATAATTTTTATTTGAGTCAAAAAGAACAAAAAAGATTGAACTCATGTACCTCGCGTGCAATTGGGTCCCAAAATGTGATGGTGTAGGCAATGCAAGGGATAATGAATACAGAGAAACTCATAAAGAGGGATCCAATGACGGAGTTCAAAGGACCAAAGAAAGGAAACATGAGGGCCAATAACCACAATAGCAAACCAAGTGGTATTCGGAATAATATGCGTTTGAAGTAATGTGATTGATGTACACCAAAACGCTTCTCCACCATAAAATTGAGAGGCATGATGTAGAGCCCAAATGCTACAGCCTATATGAAATACAAGAAAATAAACCATTAAATATTGAAATATAAGAGCAATCACAATATCAAACCTTGAAATTATTATTTACTTAATTGTATTGGATAGAAGTTCTATACTTGAAAGAAAAATGGGCACTAAATTCATTACCTGATGGATTATCATAAAAATGAGAGCCGTATCTCGAGCCTTTGAGTCCGGCAACAAACCCAATGCATTATTTTCATGCAACAATTCATCACCGTACGACCAATATAGGGCATATGAATGTGGAACCGTAATAAGTAACACAAAAATTGTGCAAGCCACATACACATATTTGTATTTCACGGGTTTCCACATCGCATGCATAATCTCTCTGCACATTGATTTGACCACATATGCAAAAATGTTAATTAGTGTGATACAAAATTTGGCATTCATAAGGTAGGAGGTCCATAAACCATCCGCCTTCAAGCCTACCTACCTCGTCAATGATCAATAATATAGATATTTCAAGGAACACGTCACTCATTCCTAGATAGGGGACACATTCAGGACCTAGTTAGTTTATGAACTTCCTACCGTACTTAGTGCAAAAGAGAAATTTGAATTTGAAGTACAATGATAATTTTTTGGTAAATGAACTTACATTGTAACTGCATGCCCTCCAGTTCCAAATAATATGTTTGTAGTGCCAGTAAAAAATGATTGCTTATTTATTGGAGCTGAGTATGTCACACCCGGAGGCTAAAAAAACTCAAGCAATCATACAAATTCTCAATTAGTCTTTAAATCAAAACAATTGTATTTAAATCTAATACAAAATTCATTTATGCAAAGTATAGAATAATGTGAATTTTTTTGCATTACTATAAGCAAAAGAAAGAGGAAACCAACCTTTCCACGAGCTATAGCCGCACTTAACATATACCATGAAGTGTAAGTAGTCGTCAATACACCCATAAATGAAAAGACACGGAAATTATGGAGTGTTGGAAGTAAGTCAATAGTAAGAGAAGCAGCTCCAAATATCAATGCCCAACTTCTTTTGCTCAAGCTCGGATTCAAGTAATATGCATTACTGCAACCAAACCAACCAACAAGAGTTTCATTATCACAAAACACTAGAGAAATTTTGGACTCTCCATAGGGTTGGTAGGATTTGACAAACCAATCTACCTACAACCCTATTGAGCTACTCAAAGTACAAAATCTCTGACAAAAACAAGATTCGGTTTGTGTAAATATTGGGACTAACAAGGATTTTATATCCATTTCCTATTCTGCAATTGTCAAAGGAGGGTACTTGCGATGCTTTTGTTTAACTTTGAACCCCCGGATTAGGTTTATTTTGAATCAATGCTCTGACAATTGGATATATTAACAATGAGTAGTAATAGAGGGAAAGTTGTTGCACAGCCAAAATAACCTAATCCAAGGGTCCCTTTTGACACTTCTTAGCAGCCTTCTGAAAAGTCTAAATTTTCTTTGAATGACTAAAGAATTTTGGCTTAATGTTTCTAATAGAGTATTGAATCAACATTAATTGTAATAATTGAATATCAATCTTTCTCAGGTTACATTTCTAATCCATCAATAGAAAAAACCTCACATAATTCATTAAGAGTAACCTTATATAATATGCATAAGACTTTAGTACAAAATATATTCAAAAATATTTTATTACTGCTTCTACTTTAAAACAAGTATAAGAAAGTGGGTGCTGTTTCAAAGTTCAAACCTGGCACAAGCGATGATCTGCACCACTGCAACGGCGCCGACAGTGACGACGTTGAAGAAGAGAGAGATCCTCATTGCCCACCTCCCAACCAAAGCACCCAAAAGCTCATGATACTGAATCACGTGCCTCCGAAAGTCGACGCCTTCTTTCTCCTTGCGAGCTCGATACTCCACATACAAACGAGCCAACAAGTAGCAAGTGTAGACCCCAATCACCACATACAAGAAATGGAAGAACAAGTTGTACTTCATTCCCATCTGAGCGTACGAGGTGGGCATGGACAGGATCACTTGTCCCACCTGCAACACAAATTTCGATCTCACATTCATTTCATTATATGAGTTGAAAAATTGTTCACATAACTTCGACAATTCTTTGTGCACGTTCTGCTAAAATCATGGCTTCGATTCTGACCAATCTGTGTTTCGATTCTTTCAAGACCTCGGGACAAATGGAACTTTGGAAATGTTGTGATTCAATGAACCACCGACCTGGACAAACCCAACATAAATTGAAGCCCACGAAGAACAGACTCAATCTTCGGGCCGTTAGAGATTGAATCTTATCAAACACCGTAAGATGAAATGTTTTGTGTGGATTTTATTAAAGAATCAATCAAACTTGCAGCGAATCCATAAATTAAGGAATTAGCCTACAGCAGCAGCATTGCATCTGGAATTTAAATCATTGGCCTTAATTAATCGAAATTGCAAGCACTTCGTAATTTGAACGATTCTGAGAATGATTCGGAACTACATGAAAAGAAATAAAGCCCATTCCAATTACAAGCAGTGTAGACTGAATTGATGGCGTGCAGAATTGATGGAATATTTTCTGTAATTAAAAGGTCCGTGAGGACCTTCAATTAAACTTTGTCATCATTATCAGAACTCGTTGAATTTTCCCATAGCATCACCACTACGTCAAGAATCCTAATCCTGACCTTCAAAATTCCAAGTCAATGAACGGGTACAACCAGCAGATATTGTAAGACGCCCGGGCTCTTTCATTAATTTTCCTAAACCGTCTACTCAAAATCAAAGCTTTAGAGATAATTCTACGCAATATTATCAAAAATCAATTTTTATATCAAAGTAAAACTCCAAGCAATACAGTATAACCCAAAAACATCAATGAAGAACTATCTGATAATAATTATAGTAAAGAACTTCGGATATTCACAAGTTTGACTCAATTTTTTCTCCCTGGACACAATTGCAAGCGCGCTAGCTGCACCTAGAATGATTCCGGAATCGCAGTAAAAAAAGTCCAAGCAGCCCGACAGACTGACAGACTGAGCGTAGCTTCCCATCCATTCGGATTCTGCAAACGGATCAATAATGCACTGTCCCTCCTCCGCAGATATACCGTAGAACTGACTTGAGGCAGTTCCGAACAGTCGTAGTAACAATTTTAAACAGTTTTGGAACATCGTAACAGGGGTGCACAATCCAAAGAAATGACGGAATGGTTGCGTTTGGTGAAAACTCAAAAGGCACAAGAAAACTTGTCAACAAATTTCATAAATTGCAGAATCCTCGCCATGGCATCATCAGCAACTAGCGCACCCAGATCGAAGACACTAATCGGAACCTTCAAACTCTTTTGCAACAACCACAAAAATTCCAAAACACCGTGGACTAAAACCCAGGCAACGTAAAGGCAGACAACTAGGAATGTTCAAACCAAACTTATGATCGAGCCTGCAGTTTAAGTCCAATCGATACTTTAGAAGAAGGCTGTCCATATCTAGCTCTTTGTATGTTTTGTAAAACTTGTGCACCTGTGCAGAAACAGCGTTGAGCCAAGCATCGTAGACAGAGCCGCCATGCCAAACTGCCTTCTTAAACAACGCTCCTGCACCTCCGCCTGCACCTCCGCCTTTCTGAGCTTGCTCAGCCTCCACAGGCCGACTACCCCCATTCTCCATCTCTAACTCTGGATGGTTAGTACCGTTCTCAAGCTCCATGGCTCTCACGTTGGACTCCATTGATTGCAAGCAGTGGAAGCGGCTATGAGCTCTGACAAGAGAGGAGCGAGGACAGAACCTGGAGTGAAGAGAGGAGCAAGTACAACGGAAGGATCTTCAGTTCATATGGCTGTTTCTTTAGTAAAAGGTGGGCTTGTTAGCACATCAGGATTTGTGTCCCTCAAAGGGGGAAAAAAAGAGGGGAGTGTGTTGATGAGATGGAAAGTGGAAGTTTGCTAGGAGTTATTGAACTTTTTTTGGAGATGGAGTGAGTAATTAACTTACTCTCTTCGGTCTCTCTTATCCAAAAGAGATTCATGTATTTGACGCAAAAGAAATTGAGTTGCCGTCATTGTTGGATTCTAAAATTCCTTTAGCTTCATTCACATTGGACAATTTTAGGATTAGTTGTTCACTTGGTTTTAGAACTTGTGTGTTATTTTAGTAAACTTTTATGAGGATATTTAGTTCTCTCTGCACATGCGGATTGTTTCTTTGAAAAAATAGGCTTGTTCTAGGCTAGACACATCAAGATTTGTGTTTGGCAGACTTAAAGGTGAATAGAATGGGAACATATTGATGAAATGGAAAGTGGGAGTTTGTTGAACTTTTTTGTCAATGAAGTGAGTAATTATCCTACTTTCTCATGTTTTAAATAGATTTTCTTCTACCTAAAGTGAAAGAATTTGTATCACAATGATTATCGAAATCTATAAATCTTTTACTTTATTCTTGTTCAAAATCTAAGATAGTTTTTTTTATTTAATTGTCAATTTGCATCTACTTTAAAAAGTTACGACTCCTACTTGTCTATTGAGTATTGGATGAAACTTATAAATATGTTTTTTTTGAAGTTTATATTAAAATAAAAGATGTTTAATAATATGTTCAAAAATTATTATACTGTTAAACTTTATAAATTTTTGAATTGTGATTGTGTTTAATTTAAAAATATGTATAGAACATTGTAATCTTTTTAAAATGTACAAAAATATGTATGATCTAAATGACCTCAATAAGTAACTTTAAGAATTGACATTTTATAGAATTCTATCCAAAGTTGAGCAACAATTAAAAAAATGAATCTATTCCATTTAAAATTGCATTTTTATTATTGATTTTTTAAATAAATTATATCAGAAAAGAAACGATCTTGATTAGTGAGACGCCTCTAAAGACCAAAGTTTCATAATTCAATTTAGGTAAACTCTCTCTAATATAAATATCATCAATGGAATAATCTTGTAGAAAATGTCTATATTTAGCATCTACAAAAACTTATTTTCTATAAAACAATTAAAGATTTGGCAAAGATTTGTCATTCCTATCCTTCATTCAAGGTACTTATGATCCACCTCAAAGATCTAGAATTCTTAACTTCATACACATAAGTAATTACAACATTCTTTTGAAATCATCCCCTAAATGTATTGCCAAATAGTAGGACTTCTCAAGATGTATCATATGATTTTATCAAAGTATGCCATACAATGATTAAAGTTCACTAAACATATGTAAATATTTTACAACAACGTTTATGAAGTTTTTAGAGTTGCTAAGGTAAATTGCCTCCTTTTTGTAGAAGGAGGGTGGGTGGGTGGTGGTTCCCAAGGGCACTAGTTGCATCCTTTCCTTCTCCAAATCTTGAGGTTCATTTCCTTTAGTAGCCAAATTCTCACCAACTACTTTCTTTCAACTTCAAATTTGCAAAGGCTACTGAATCCTCTTCTTTCAGAGACATGTTGGTTTTGCAACTAAACTCCAAATTTCACTCCATCAGACACACACAAATGATGAAGGAGGGGCCGACCAACCCCAAAGCAATACCCACCCCTGCCTAGTCCAAGCCCCGTTAAGCCCCTCAACGGCCATCCCTAAGGCAATACCCACCTTGTCTAAGAACATACCGGCCTCCAGCAACCCGAGTTTTACCTTTGGATTCACAATGGCAAACAATTAAAATCTGACAACTTCATGAAAGCGGCAGCTACATATCCACGTTTTAATTTTGAACACCAGTTGGTTGCCGATCCTACCAATTTTTTGTTCAGTTTAGGATCCTCCATTTTCACACTCCAATTGGTTATTTTTCGCACAAAGGCACCAGCTAACAATGAACTAACCGATGGTTCTTCACAAACCACATTGCTTTACAAGAATGCAAGACAAGCTAATAATGGCCCCTTTTTTTGCATTGCATTACAAGAACCCAAAGACTCTTCCCAAGTGTGAATGATGTGCACATGAGTTTGTATTAATAGACGATTGTAACGGCAGCAGCTCTTCTTCGTCCTCGAGGAAGAGTGCTGTACATAGCCCTCGTGCATGGAATCATTTGCCGTGTTGTCTGGAGCCGTGCAATTGCTTAAGTTACTGGGAGAATGAAGCCAGGCTGAAAGATGTGCTGTACAAGGGGGAATAACTTTAAAACTGAATGTGGTGACACTATGAATAATTGCCACATTAGATAAGGACAATTTTATGACGAATGTTATGTATGACAAAAGCTTTCTCTGCAATTTCACTCCTTTGGTAAGGTAGTGTGCTCTAAAAGCGCCCATCTTCTTCAAACCGCCCCTATTTTTAGGTGGAGAATGGAGATGGGGTGATCCTTAAATGGACCAGTTTAGCAATTGAATGCATCGAGGAAAAATTGTTTTTCTATTGCAAGAGTCAATCATTGTCTTTGATTTCTGCACATCTTTATACAAGTTGCAAGTGGACAGATTTTGGAAGGCTGATGTTCACAAATAGATGCCTATGTCCAAGATCTTTGAAAATTTATAAGTAATTCAAAAATGCTTGAAAAAAATACAAAACCACTTGTGTTAGGTAACACATCTATTTTTCTTTCTCTGAAAAATGATCTAAAAATATTTCTGTCTAAAGAAGCCTGTGGAAAAGGCGGACCAGCCCTTAAATGGCCGCTTTAAGAGCATATTACCTTACTTCAGTTTAGACACTCTTGGCAACAGTTTGTTTGTTTTTCTTCCTATTTTTAAGAAGTGCCAAAGTGGCGGTATAAAATGTTATAGTGGTGCTTCAAATTTCAACATTCATCCACATATTGGATAGAAAATATCACATTAGCACATATCACATGTCTATAATTCGGTTTTCATCCACAATTTGGCGATTTCATCCAATCCACAATTTGGCATTTTTATAGCCAAATTTATTTCATCTGGTGCAATTTGACACCACAAAGTCAAAAAAAGAAAAAAAACGTTGCCTAGTAGCCTTTGAATGACAAACATATATTATGCTACGTATCCAAAAGCACCATCATCACTCTATGTACGTCTCCAAAATTAATATGTATGCATGTGGAAGAAACAATTTTAGAACATCTACTGAAAACAACTATGAGCCTTCAAAACTTTAACATATGGTGTTCAAATGTCGTATTCTTTGGTGCGTTGGAACCTCTTTTCCAGTTGTCAACAAGAAACTAATATATGAAAATCTGACCAGTCTCGTCGTAACTAAGTACAATAGCAAAAAAAAGTAGCGGTTTGGGGGGTGCCCATCTTTCGAGCTCTGGCCTCGATCAAAACTGGTTTCAGCCTGAATGAGACTCTGTTGCAAGCCTTCAAACCGAGAGAAACACTTGGAAGCCTTTATGAAAAAGGAATTTACTCCTGGTTGCAAATTAAAGTAATCTTGGCATGAACAAAAGAGTGTAATGGTCCCTTAGGAGATCAAGCTTTCATTTTGCCCCTAAAGTAAAAGCTGAAGGCCTTTTTCCATTGAAAAACACTCAACACTGTCATTTCTATTGCAAAAAGCAAAAAGCAAAAAGCAATTAACCCCTAAAGGTTTTTGACTATGTTTTCACAAAAAACGCTCCCAACCTGCCATTTCTAATACAAGTACCAAATTTTGGAAAATAAACATTTTTGGACACATGTAACTGTAGGATCTTGTAGTAAACTAGTTTGAGAAGATGTGGAAAAAATTTCAGAAATTTCCACCATGTACATTTGCAAGATATTAGCATTTGAAGTGACAAAAACCCTTTTTTTGTCCCTGCAAAAAAACCGGGCAGCTGCCCTTCACATGGTCACATTTGTATGAAAAAATGTCCAAAATGGTGGTAACTCTTTGGATTCATTCTTCAAAGCAAGTTAGCTACATGCTTGAAAATTTTCAGATCATTTGGAATTGTACAACATATAGGAAAAAAATAGTAAGTAGAAAGAAATAGAAAATGATTCAAAACACTAAATTGTTAAGGATTTAATTATGGAATTGAAAAATGCCAATCCAAACGATTGTAATGTTGTAATAAACAATCTACACCTTGTGTTTATATTTTTTTCCAAAAATATTGAAAATTGAGTTAAATAAAGGACTTCAAAGTTTATTTTAGGGTAGAGATTCCATAACTACCCGCAAACTACCTACAACTAAAATTCCTCATAACTTTCATCTCATAAATCAAAGTAGAATGATTCAAAGCTTTCCTTGTGCACATAAATCTAGAGAACCAATTTCAAATTTTTATTTCTCTAGAAAATGATTTTTAAAGAAGTTTTTTTTGCTGCCCGGGCTGCCCACCGAACAATGAAAACTACATATCATACCATAACTTTTTAACCATGTGGTCAAAAGTTATGAAAATTGTTGGGCCCTAAAGCTACTCCTCGGGCACATCTTGTGTGAAAATTTCAAAGAAAAAAAATAAAAATTCCATTCGTGGTGAGCTGCCCAAAAACACTATGTTGTCAAAAAACGGTGTTTGGTCCTTTAGGGGTTAAAATTATTTTTCTTTGCAAATATAACTGTAGGATTTTGCACTAGGCTATTATAGGAATTTGTGGAAGAAGTTTTATAAACTTTGGTTGCATAGATTGCAAGATATATCTGCATTTAAAGTGAAGAAAATATTAAGTTTTTTTGCATCTTGCTCAACTAGATTTTGTGACTTTAAATCTTCTTAGCTTAAAATTTTTGCATTGTGGCTTTTCAATATCTATTTTTTTATGTTGAAGAATTGAGTTGAGAATCTAGAAAAAAAAATTCAAAAAATAAACACTTAATTTTCACTCCTAAAAACATTGTTGAGTGGAAGTAGGTTCAAGATTGAATGGAAAACTTTAAGGTCTAAGATCTTATCTTTATAAAAAAATTCAAAAAATCACAACAAATATTGAGTTTTGTACAAGCCCGTCCAAAATCCATTTTGTCCTTTGAGGTGACAATAGGACTTTAAGGGTTAAACAAACCATGTTTGAACTAAATTTATTGAAATCTCCCATTCTGATGAATACCATTATACTATTAGTGGTTTTGTAAGAGTGTTCATGTATCAAGTTAACCACATCTGTAAATTCAATGGAAAAAGCTTGCATTAGAAGAAAGAAATTGGCCCTGCAGAAGGCCGCGAGACTACATGGCAGTAGTACAATAACAGGGGGAGAAAATAAATTTAGGAATTTGACAAGGCACTATTACTGCCATCATGATGTTAGACTGTCAATTTCAAAAAAAATAATAATTTAAAAGTTTTTTTTGGGAGAGGGGAATTAAATTTTTTTTTTTGTATTTGCACCGTGGGGGGCCAAAAATGAAGATCAAACAGCCCTTTGCTTGGTTCAGATTTTTGCCAATGTGGCACAATGGGCAAGTATTAGAAATTAATATAGAAATTGTTTATGTGCAATGACACATCCCAATGAAGTAAGATACAAGTGGATGCTAAATTTTAGGAGGATGCTAAATTTTAGGAGGCACAATGAATTAGTTATAAATTGCCATTTTAATGAATGATGCTTCATCCATAGTCTTCACATTTATACTTGTAAATAAGCTTCATAACTCCAGTCAAGAATAAAAATGATCCCAATTGGGAAAATTGAAACTAAAAGTTTCAATGAGTCACACTACATTGAAGAATAGTTATTATAGATCCTTATTGTTAGCACTTTTTAATTTATTCATACCGTTTACAAAAAATGCATCCTTATAAAAATCTAAAATCTCCTTTGGATTGTATACAAGTCTAGACCCAACAAAAACTTATCCAATACAATAATAAGAACCATGCTCAAAACCATATTTGGGATACTCCAACCCTTCAAACTTAGTTCTTTTTTTGGTCTATTTCTCATAACATTGTACAGCAATGGTCTTCTCCATGTTGGAAAGGTATTGTGCTTCACTAGATGCCTATGAAGGACTTATCAGTTAATTCAAGGATTGGGTTTGACTAAAAAGCCATACAAGACAATTTTGTTTACTCTAGGAGTCCCTACTTCAAGGATGCAAACGGGACCCCTACCTCGTTCATAAACAAAGTTACAATAATGTTTGTTTGTACATTGGGGTACAATTCATTTACGAATTTTTGCACCCTGGCAATTTTCACTAAGAAGTTTAAAATCTTGAGTAAGTCGTATCATGCTAAAAAACGGACCGATTTTTTAACCGCAGGTTGCGTTGGAATTGTAGAGAGGGGTGCTTTATCATCATAACAAATATGTGCATGTGAAATTCAAAATCATATAACATTTTGGATGTTTTTTTGTACACTATCTACCATCTAGTGGTACTACCTTTTGCCAAAATTGCTACTCGCATTCAATTGGGCATGTTCAAAATGAATGTTTGTAGTTGTTGTAGAGACACTTCACACTCCGTACCATTTGAATTGCTTGTATGATTTCTTGCTTGTTATGTACATATAAAATTATGTACACATTGCAAAAAATCTTTGACTATCTTCCAAAGGTTCTCTATGAAATGGTAGATAGTATATAAAATAAATTCAAATCATTGTGTGATGTTAAATTATTCATTTTTCACTTGTTATGAAGTTGAAGTGCACTTCATTACAGTTCCAACACAATTTGCGGTTACAAAATCAGTTCATTTTTTAGCAAGCTAGAGCTTCCTAAAATTGCTAAGCTTTATAGTTTATAGTGAAAACTGACTGAAAAATTTGTAAATGAACTGTACCCCACTGTACAACTCTCACTGTTTTTCAGTCTCCTTGCCGTGTACATTTCATATTTGAAACAGGAGATGAATGTACGTCATGAAGTTTTCAGAGATGGCGTGTCATTTTCTTGCACATGTGCTCATCGTCTTTTGCATAAAAAGGTTGTGTGAGAAAAGCTTTACGGTCAGTGTCTCGAGTTTTCGATTCAATCTACAGCTGTACATACATAAATTTATAGGGAATGTTTGGTAATGTATTCCTCTTTTCTCCACACTGGATGAAGCTGCTAATTGCTGCAAAAATCTTGGAATGGGATTGCTTTTGGGGGACGAATGTACACATTTTTGATGAAAAGATCATCCATTTTTTGTATGTTGTATTTGTGTTCATTGACGTAAATATCATCATCACTCTGGAGGATTTTATTTTGCAGCACTAACCCAAGAAAATGAAATACAAAATCCTGCTTGCATTGCCATCCTTGAGAAAGTCTTGCCACTTTGCCAGAAGAATATGAGTATTGAACAATGAAAGTTTGATTTGATACATTAGGAAAAAATTTCAGCCCTCAAAGAGGCCACGAGTTTCTGATTTTTGGCACCCCCGGGATTCAATTACGGAAAAAAAAAAAAAATTTAAGGAAAAAAAGACATTGATTGTGGCTACTAACTCATTCCTAATGTAGCCCAAATCTCATTTATTGAAAAAAAAAAAGTTTATCATGGGATGATGCAAAAGTATAATGATTCATTCCCTAGATGTTTTATCTATGGAATACTTTTTACACGTTTGTCTGTTTGCGATTTGAAGGGTGGGCAATGATGATGTTGAGTAAGTGGTTTAGGATATTTTGGATTTGGGTTTGCAATCACAAATTAACCGGGTTTTTTTATGGCGCAGACCACAAGTTAGCCCGTTTGTGCACCCGTTTTGGGTAGCAATATTGCGCTTCCGTGTACCGAGCAGTGAGCACAGCTGGGAGTGGGCTTGCTCATTATCTCTTTGGGCAAATTCCCCAAACCCTAGAACCACATGCCCACCACAAACATGCAAGGGCAAATGGTACACCATTGCGCACGCCCACACGATCAACAATTCCGACTGTTGGAAAGACGGGTCACTACATCTAAAATTCCCCAAAATTAATCAAATGGGTGAAAG
The DNA here is from genome assembly GCA_951230915.1 of Antitrichia curtipendula. Taxonomy (NCBI): domain Eukaryota; kingdom Viridiplantae; phylum Streptophyta; class Bryopsida; order Hypnales; family Leucodontaceae; genus Antitrichia; species Antitrichia curtipendula. The sequence continues at coordinate 45,092,661 of OX579635.1, forward strand.
TCGCCACATAATAAGGGTAGTCACACCTTCTTCACTCCACACTTAGAGAATGGAAAATGGAGATGTGGCAGCTTAGGGTTGGCTTCATGTTGGCCCTCTGCGATAGAATATTCTTAACTAGTTATATCTTCCGCACTCTTAGTCTTCACCTCCGGAGGTGAATAATGGGAGTGGTGAAGACTTGTTCATTTAAGTATATTCTCCATCTTGCATTGTCCACTGTCTTCATGTTCATCCTACGTTCCACGTCAAATGTTGGCCTCCGATTCTCCACTCTCGTTCTCCAAACAACTTTTGGGGGTGTCACATCTTCTTCACCCACTGTGGCTCCCCATTGGCTCCTCCAACATCAGGAAAAAATCGGGAATTGAAACAGTACTGTCGCAGTATTGTTGCAATACAAACCAGATTACTTAACAATATAATTTTGTTGCAAATGCTGAAACAATCACGTTTGCACACTGCTTCAATAGCAATTCAATGAAAATACAAACAGAAGACCAAACTAAGTTTAACATGAAACAGTATCAAAAAAGTTTCCTCTGAGAACAGTAGTGCAATAGGTCTGCGTACAATACTTGCCATTGTCAATAAAACAGCAGTTCTGTTGCAAGCTCCTAAAAGAAACAATATTGCAGCAGAAAGTAAGAATTCAGTAATGCAACAGAATTGCAACAGTATTGCTTAGGTCTTGCAAGCATACAGAATTGAAACAGTATTGTTGCAATACTGTTGCAATTATTTTCGTTTTCCTGATGAAATCCTCACAAACTTGTCATTCTATATTCTCCATCTGCACCATAAATGTTGGCACGCAAAAAAGTATTCCATAGTCTTTTTTTTTTGGGGGGGGGGGGCTGCGTGTCACAGGCTGGTTTACCTTTGTGCCATGCTTCATCCATTGCCTTATCCATGTCTGTATGTACAGAACTTGCAAAGTTGGAGGTAACTTACTGTTTCGGTTTGGTGGCAACAGGAGTTGAACGAGGCAGTCCTGCTCCTTGTCCATGCGGTGTCTGTGTACACCCCCTTTTTTACCTTTTGACCTTCAGAAGGAATTGTTGGAAATGCAAAACTTGTGAAGTTGGACTGTCTGCATTTCGGTGGAGAAAGAGTCTGTCCATGAGGACTCTGGTAACTTACTAGTGTGAAAGTTTGGTGCTGAGGACCCACTTGGAAAAAGTCATGTTTTTTCAAGTGCAATGTTGCCATCACATGGCATATGAAGTGCATTTATTTTCAAATGAAAAAAGGGCTCTAGAATCAGAAGACAAAGTGAGGATAACTTTGGTCTAAAAGATGAGCGTGAACGAAGCATCTGTTGGGAATGGCTCAACTATCTAAGCCTCATTGACTTAGATGGCGAACTCCATCCTCAATGCCTCCGTTAGGAGGTAGAGCCTATGATAGAGAACCGACATGTTCCTTCCCTTGGGAGAAATTCTTTGGTCTCCATATGATGACAAAGGATAGTTTTGGCACCTCCACCGTAGTTAGATGAACTATTGGGTGGTAATCACCTTGCCAACTGACCCGGGTTTGAGCTCACAACCACCTCATTAGTGTGCCAAGGCCAGAGACACTAAGATAGTAGGTCTATAAATTGACCACCTAAAGGTTGGAATTGAATTTTGGGGAGGTGAGACTTCTTTAAATATTCTTCAGTAAATTTTCCTTGGAAAAGAAGTGGAATTGGCATTTAACCCAATTTGTTTCATATTGACAATCACTCAAAATTTAGTGAAGCATTGTTAGTATTTCTACAATCATTCATCTTATAATACTTATCAAATATATTTATGCACTATTTCATCTAGAATTGGTGACTTCATCCAATTTTAAAATAGAAATGGGAAACTTTTATTGAAAAAAGACTTCTTTTATTTGGCAAAAGAAAATAGATTTATTTTGAAATGGGGCAATATGGCATAATGGCGCCACAAAAAGGCATATTGGAATGAATGAACAGGCTTTTTCTTTCTGCCGACCCAAAAGTTTTTGTTGCAGGTCTTCACCCTAAACTCTTGCTTCGGGTTGCCTCTTTGTGTAGAGTTGTCAGTTGCGATTTGAATTTCACCTGATATCTGCGACGTTTGTTGCGTAATCCCCAAGCACCGGAGCTCGTAGTGTTCGCCAAGCAAACATGGATGTGCATTGTGTGAAAGGCTTTCCAACAATCATAGGTCTTCCCTTTCCCTTGCTAAGTTAGTTTTGAGAGAGAGAGAGACTCAATTGTGGTATCAGAGGTTTAGGGTTTAAGCGATCTTCGAGGATGTCCAGTGAGAAAGAAATTAGTGCCGGCGAAGTGGAGATGGGGTCCCCGACGGATCCAGGAAGCAGCGCCAAGGGTTTCAAGTACACTAGGGATGAGATGCTTGCAATCTACTGGGCCATGGGGGACAGCTATTACAATGGCGTCGCGGATGTGTGGTCTGTGTTGGAGCCCTTGAGTCAGGAGCTTTATGAGATGGACGTGGATCACGGAACGCAGAAACCAAGGCACAAAACGATCGACAGGCGACAACGCGGGCGGAAGGCGACAACAACGACGATCGGGCGATCGAATAACAACAGTGGCTCTTCCGAAGGAAATTCTTACGAGGAGGAGTTGCTGCTGGAATTAGGGTTGGATCTGCCGAGTCAGTCTCCATCATCAGAGGGCGAGGTTTACGAAGACGACAGCGAAGAAGAGGTCGAGAGCTTCCAGCCGCTGGCGTTTGCGGTGGAAGGGGAGCCGGATTTTGAATCTGGAGAGCCTCAAGACGGATGGGAGTATTTGCGACGAGTCAAGTAAGGGTGCCCTTCTTCGGATACAATGTTTATCGTTATTGCATTGGGCTCTTTGCAAAATTATTTGTCTCGTTATTTTTTGGTCTAAACTCGAATAATTTGGAATTGCAGAATCGCATTCACTGGAATTTTGCTGTCACGTTTTAGGGTTTGCAGCCTGTACCCTACACCCTAAGGAGTTATAGTTTTCTTTCATCTCATGAGCATGATGTTAAGTGCTGGATTGGAGCTTTACAAGTTTTCCTGGAGTCGGGTACTTGACCTGGGGTTTGCTGTGAACAACAGGTGGGAGTTTAAACGCTGTCCCAAGGTCGTCGTTGCCAAAGTCGATCCTAAAAAGTTTGCTGAACAGACCCCGTACATGCCGGCTATAGCTTCGGTGTCAGCTTGCTCTCCTGATCTGCTCCCTTCGAAAGAGTGGGAAACAGAGTTTCTAGCGGACTTCTCGAATCTGCGCATGGTAAGCTCATGATCATCAGGTACACGGATCAATGATATTCTCTGTCTGGTATTTTCATTTGTCTCTTCTTTTGATTTAGTTTTTCTCTGCTTGTCTGGAGGGTCCTTATGTGTTTGCTTTCTTAAGATTCACGGTTTTTTCTTGTGATTCAGAAATATGCAGAACCAATACCAGAGGAGAGGAAATTTGATGAGCCTTTACCATCAATTCATAATCAGGTCGGATGGGAGACTTTCTGCTTTGGAAAGTCGACCAGCCTAGTTGAGGAGGAAACTGTAGACAATTCTGAGAGCACAGGTGAATTGATGGAGGAAGCCCACATGTCCACTGAATATCAGCCTAAGCGCGTGGATAAAGTAATACTTGAAGGTGTGATGGACAGCCCCGTACTTCCTAATCTGGACTCTGTAACTGATTTCCCGGCCTTGAATGCAACTTCATCAGACGACGAGCTTCGTTCCAGTCATCAACCCGCTTCGAAACCACGAAAGCTCGCAACAGAGGTGTCGCCTATGTTAATAAAAGCGCTAGTTAAAAACGCACCAAAGGACGATGTGAAGCGGAAACCCATTGATCTAAAAGGGCCCCATTCTCCCTTACTTGGTATTTTGATGCGATTGGATGAAGTGAAACGTGCAGCTCTTCTGCGATACCACATTGCTTGGCTGGAGAGGGTGGATGGCCTACCTGAAGGGCGGGCTCAGTGGCTATTTGCTCTCTCTGCCGTGGTTGATAAGCCTCTAGATGCTCAGACAATGGCAGCATACAGGACACTTTTGAGAAGGTGCGCTTGTAACGCTGCATTTTCTGGACTGTCTTTCCATGCTTCTTTCTCTAAGTAAAGCGATCGCAATCTGAGATTGTTGTGGTAGTTTTGAATAGTGGTAGATTGAGTTTCATGTGGAGTGTCACTAATCGTCTCAGAAGTATCAGCTCATGCAGCCTTTTTTCCATTTTATTTTACTTCTTTGTCAAGCTGCGGTTCTTCTGTGATTTTTACTGATTTCATTTTCATGTGGGGAGATTCTAACTAGAGCTAGTTCATTTTCCCAGGTGTGCGTCCTTGAGGGCAAGCAAAACGTCGGCGGAGAACGTAGAATTATGCAGGTTGAACATGCTCATCGCAATTGCTGGGCGCTATTTTGGTCAAGCTGAGGATGCGTTGAGCTGACTGCCGACTTCGGATGCTGAAACATTGAAGACATGTCAAAGTTCCACTTCTGGTGCGACGGGTTTTCAGGAGCTTCCTAGAATAGTATCTAAATGGTTACGGAGTACGGACCCTGTTTGATACGGAGGCAACTTCTATTTTGGACCCTCAATGGACGGACACATTAGCATGGTAATCTAAGAGGAATTCGTCCGTCATCCAGGTGATTACACATATACTGTTTCTTGCAGCTGTTAGCACCAGTGATTATATTTCAAAGAACATGTAATTTTCTCACATTAATGTAAACAACGTTACAATGTACCCTGATAGTAGAAGACACGATATGAACCTGTTGCAGTTGTTTCACTGCGATTTTTTCGTCAGATTCTGAGAATAAGGACACCTGGTTTTAGGTTAGCCGTTGCTTCTTGTGATGCCGAAGCCGAAACATGATGCACAAGTCATAAATCAGGAATTCTAGGTAGGAGGGCAAGGATTCATTGTTTCGAGTATAAGTATATTCTCAATTCGGTTTGTGTCATCCGGGTGGTTGCTTCGCGGATTGCGGGAGCATCACCTGAAAATAGAGGTTGTTCATATGGCCGAGTTGGTCTAAGGCGCCAGATTAAGGTTCTGGTCCGAAAGGGCGTGGGTTCGAATCCCACTGTGAACATCGCTGACGCCCACACTTTTCCTTTTTTCAACTCAAAATTTATCACCGTTGTGTGAATTTGTGTCAAACCATTTTGCCCTGTGCCATTGCCACAGCCAAAATAAAGTAAAATAAAGGTAAAAGTAATTTTATATATAATTCACCTTTCGAAAGTTTTTCCTTCGAACACCAATTCTATTTTGTCGTTGGGTGCAACGTCATGTTTTGGTATGGAACATCCGTCCCCTCTCTCTCTCTCTCTCAAATCTGCTCCTCTACCAGAGAACCTCCTCAAATCGAATTCTGCAACAGGGAAAACGCAGGGAATCAAGCCGAGTCTGCATCGACCATACAATCTGAACAGGACAATCGAGATTCCACACTCTGCACACAGATTGCAGACTTGGTGGGAGAAAAATCCCGTTTTCACCGTGTCGATTTGGCCAAGGTATTGCAATGCGCGTCAGTCGCTGAACTTTGATTGCGAACTTTGATTGAGACAGAAGAAGATGCGAATACAACACCAAGTGCGGATTCTTCTGCTGAAAGCATTTTCATTGCAGGGTTTTAGGGTTTAGGGTTTAGGGCGACTCCTTGACATTCTTGAACTGAAATCGCATCGTGACAATTGCCATCTACACTTTCCTACCCGCAAACCTGCACAATGAGGGTTGCTAGGTAGTGCTGCGATGAATATCGTGTGTTCACAGTGATCGCAATTTGCCTGAGCTGCCGACCTTTTGTTGCTTGAGAGAAATAGATACGGAAGCAATACTAAGTGTGGACTCTTCGGTTGGAAGCTCTTTCCCTGCAGGGTTTAGGGCTATATCCTTGGCACTCTCGATCTGAATTGGCATCGTGAGAATTGCCCTCTACACTGTCCAACCCACAATCCTGCGCATTGCATTAGGGTTTCAGGGAGTGCTACGATGAAAATCTTGTGTTCACGGTGGTTGCAATTTGCGTGAGTTGCCAACCTTTTTGTTGCTTTTTTGAGAGAAATAGATGCCGAAACATCACCAAGTGTGGACTCTTTTGTTGGAAGCATTTTCCTTCCAGGTTTAGGGTTAGGGTTTTAGGGTTCCCCTGCATTGGCATCGTCATACCAGCCATGGCAATGCTAGCGGTTGCCCCCCAGCAGCGCCTGGAGACCGGCCGCGTGATCAGCGAAGGCGACGTCGTCATCGTCTACGAGCGTCACGACCGCCTGAAGGCCGTCACAGTCGTCCCCAATGGGGAGCTTCAGAACCGTTTCGGCGTCTTCCCCTACAACGACTGGGTCGGGAAGCCTTTCGGCAGCCAAGTGGTGGGCAAAAACGGCGCCGGCTTCGTCTACCTCTTGGCTCCTACCCCTGAGCTTTGGACCCTCGCCTTGCCTCACAGAACGCAAATCCTCTACATCGCCGACATCAGCTTCGTGGTTTCCTTTCTGGAGCTTCGACCTGGGAGCGTCGTGTTGGAATCAGGAACAGGCAGTGGCTCCCTGACGCACTCTCTGGCCCGAGCAGTCTATCCCACGGGACATGTCCACACGTTCGATTTCCATGAGCAGCGGGCGAACGCCGCGAGGGAGGATTTCGCCCGCAACGGCATCGCCGAGGTCGTCACCGTGAAGGTGCGCGACATCCAAGGCGAGGGGTTCCCGGATGAGCTTGCGAATTGTGTCGACGGCGTGTTTCTCGACTTGCCGCAGCCGTGGCTGGCCATTCCTTCGGTCGTGAGGTCGCTGCGGAGTGATGGTCTGGTTTGCTCGTTCTCGCCTTGCATTGAACAAGTGCAAAGGACGTGTGAGGGGTTGAGTAAAGAGCACTTTGCGGATATTCGCACGTTTGAGGTGCTGCTGCGGTCGTATGAGGTGCGCCATGAGAATCTTAGCACCAGTTTTGAGTGTAGTGAACAGATGTCAGGACTAAACCCTAAACAGCGGCAAGACTCGATGAAGTCGCCTCCTCCTAAGCGGCAGCGAGCAGAGGGTGGAATTGACGTAGGAGACTCGAATGGAACTTCGAACCCGAATTTGAGTGGCGGAGAGGGGAGCAAGAAGACGGAGAGACAGTCACGGGCTGGGATTGCGAGACCGTACCCGGAAACCAAAGGGCACACTGGGTATCTTACGTTTGCGAGGCAAGCCACACACATGTAGAAAACCATAGATTTTTTAGGGTTTAGCATTTAGGATTTGATGATTCTGTACCACTACCAGATACTGAAATGTCGGAGCTTTTGAAAGAGGAATCTGGCATTACTTTTTGTGTTTGAATCGGAATCACTCGTGAACAGGAGGTTCTGCCTGAAGTTAGTGATGTTACAAGGCGCTGCTGCAATTGGTTGCAGGGCTTGGAAATGCTCAATTCTGAAAATCTAGCTCTCGTTTGAATGCAGCTCTGAATGTGACGAAGTAACTTAGCAGTGAGTTTCATTTCACACACTGGTTAACGGGATATGTTCAGCAGATCATCTGAATCGCCTACCCACATTGCATGAGCCGGTGAACTGTTTATTGATTATTTATTGTTTATCACTTGTTGATCAGAAAACCCCGCTTGTTGAGGTGGTTTCTTGAACCTGTAGTTGAGTGCTGTGAACATGTCTTTTCGCTTCACTCAACAGTATAAGCAGGACTTTTCCCGTGAGCTCGTAGACCTCCATTGCACCCCTATACGGTTATCACTCTCCACTTATCACCACTAGTTGTGGAACGTGGGTGACTGATCCACAAAAAGTTTGACAAGATCATACTGTGTTTATTCTTACATGATCAACAATGCTTGAAACACACCAATGCAGTTGATGACATGCTTGCTCAGTGGAAATCATTTTCTTGCATGATTGCAGATTGCAGATTGGTCGCTTACGGCGACAATCAGGTGACCATCTCTTTGGCTTTGAGTGTTGGAGTCCCATGCAAAATATTTCTTGCAGCATCTAGGGCTGTTTCAGGAATACTGTAATTTTCTGTATACAGCAGAATGCGCCAGTGCTTTAGGAGCTTGGAGAAAAGATCGATGCTGTGCTTCTGTAGATATCCTCCCAGCGAACTTGTTACTAGAATTCGGTTCAGGTCAGTCACACGAGTGAAAAGTATGTTAGGGCCAGTGTTTTTTTTTCCGGCGATTTGGTGCAAAATTGCACCAAATTTTTTGACCTAGCACCAAACCTATAGGAAATTTTTAGTAAAATTTTGGATGAAATCGCCAAAAAACTTCAAGTTCAAGAAAAGTCTTGGATGAAATCGCCACATTGTGAATGAAAATAGAATTATAGATACGTAGTATCACATTTTCTATACAGTACTTGGATGAATGTTGAAACTTGGAGCACCATCTTAACATTTAATATCGCCACTTCGCCACTACATGGAAAATGAAAAAACAAAACTGGTTAGGGCCACTACCGGTAAGTCAAGATGCTTTAACTTAATTGCTGTAATTCAAATTCAGTGCAGAACGGCTTGATTGCATTTCTGGACATGAATTGACGTGACATCTAAACCCTAAAACTGGCCCCAGCAGCACTGATTTCGAAGTCATTGTCCAAAGAGATATCATGGGAGTGGGTAGCAACTGTAGAGCGCTATTATGGAACTAAAGCTTCCCTTTTGATTTTGAAAGGAAAGAACTCAATGTGTGAGTGCCACCACGCCAAACGCACATATGTTATGTGAACCATGGCCGGCAATTACAAGAGCTCACCGTAATATATATTTGTTTCTCAAATATAGGGTGTCACTTCAAGCACCTTGGAAAAGCTCCAAAGCAACTTACGACCCTCTGCCTGAACCATACTTATTATTGTGGGACACCTTCATTTCTCACCCACACAATAAGTGAACATCACATTATTTTGTATATTCTGTACATACAGTACTTCTTGAAAAATAAGTTTGCTTTCCAAGTGACTGGTGCAACCACTGAGTATCTAAATAATCAATACCGGCCATTTCCACATCTTTAGGACTTGGAATTAACCACTTAAAAAACTTCTACTAAGGTAACTAAATATACCAATACAAACAAGAAACATTTCCTACTTATTTAATGACAGAAATATGTTTCCATAGTGGGCTTTCAATTGTTTTTTTAGCATGCTCTCAGGGTTCATTGTGAAGCAAAATTTATTGTTAGAAAAGGGAAACGAGTCATCAGTGTAGAATGCTAACTTACCAACAGACAGACCACTGCAAAAGTTGCAGCTCACAATCAACATGAAATTTCAGCCTGAACTGGATTCAAGACACATGTTTCCATAGTGGGCTTTCAATTATTTTTTTAGCATGCTCTCAGGGTTCATTGTGAAGCAAAATTTATTGTTAGAAAAGGGAAACGAGTCATCAGTGTAGAATGCTAACTTACCAACAGACAGACCACTGCCAAAGTTGCAGTTCACAATCAACACGAATTTCAGCCTGAAGTGAACTGGATTCAAGACACATGCCATTCAAGCAGTCTGCCGTGGCTGGTGCGACCCTGTCGCGATTGTGCCACCGCCCAATCACAAATGAATGCTGGGTCCAAGATTTTGTTTCAGGCATGAGTGAATGAATAGTTAGTCCCAGGCAAGTTCTCTTGATGGTTTTGTATTGAACTACTGCTGACTTGCTGAGAGAAGGTCGGTCAGGCTCTCATCAGAATGACAGCAACTTACAGGGCCGTAAAACCTCCGAGTGGGGCAGCAGCATTTGTGGCGTGACTGACGCAAGCACAGCAGCAGCAGGAACTTACCTTAACTTACAGCTGCATCGTTGCAGGTTCTGTCATGGTCACCGTCAGTAACTTACTGGAATCCAAGGGGAGAGAGAGAGAGAGAGAAGAGGAGAGACCTCAGGAGCAGCGTTGCCTCAAGTGGCGAAAATTTGCTCCGTTTCTACCAAGATTTTGGGGTGCTAAAAGTACATTGTCGAAATCAAGGCAGAAATCAAGATTTGAGCCATTTTGCAAACTTGAAGAACACTAGCCAGGATGCAAAAGTGTACATTCATCCGTCCTAGAGTTTGCGTACATCCCCAAACTCGTAGAATTAGGATTTGCTAGTTTTTAACCCCTAAAGGACCAAATATCATTTTTTTTGACAAAATAGCAATTTTGGGCAGCTCACTATGAACATAATTTTTTATTTGTTTATTAAAAGAATTCACACAAGATGTGCCCAAGGAGTAGCCTTAAGGCCCAAAAATTTTAATAACTTTTGACTACGTGGTTAAAAAGTTATTGCATGATATGTCATTTTCATTGGTTGGCGGGCTGCCCAGGCAGCTGAAAAAACTTCTTTCAAAATCACTTTTAAAAGAAATAAAAAATTAAAATTGGTTCTTTAGATTTACATATACTTGGGAAGCTTTGAATCACTCCATTTTAATTACTGAGATGAAAGTTATGAGGAGTCTTAGTTTGAGGGTAGTAATGGAATCTTTATTCTAAAATAAACTTTGAAGTCCTTTATTTTTAACTTAATTATCAATATTTTTGAAAAAAAACAAAAACATTGTGTGTAGATTATTTATTACAACATTACAATGGTTGGGATTGGCATTTTTCAATTCCATATTAATATTCTTAACAATTTGGTGTTTTGAATCATTCTCTACCTCTTTGTACTTACTATTTTTTTCCTATATGTTTTACAATCCCAAATGATCTGAAAATTTTCAAGCATGTAGCCAACTTGCCTTGAGAATGAATCCAAAGAGTAACCACCATTTGGGACATTTTTTCATACCAATGTGACCTTGTGAAGTGCAGCTGCCTGGATTTTTGCAGGGACAAAAAAAGGATTTTTGTCAAGTCAAATGCTATTATCTTACAATCCACACAGTGGAAATTTCTGAAATTTTTCCCACAACTTCTCAAACTAGTGTATTACAAGATCCTATGGTTATATTTTCCAAAAATGTTTTTTTCTAAAATTTGGTACTTGTATTAGAAATAGCAATTTTAGAGCGGTTTTGGTGAAAATATAGTCTCTGACCTTTAGGGATTAATCTGTGTCACTAGATTGTAGTTTGCCAGCTCCATCGCAGACATTGAAGTTGTAGCCATTAGTTCCTTGTCTTTTCTTGGTTTCACAACACTCCTTCTCTTTATCACCTGAAGGTTTAGCATGAGTAGATCATTAGATGCCAGAGTTTTCCAACTTGTAGAGGGCAAAGCAAGCAAGAAGGGAGTACAATTTTCTACCTTGTTCCAAATGTTGAGTTCAGGTTGACCCATGTGCAATTATAAATGGGAGCTATATTTGTTAATTAAAGCATTTGAAGGTGAAAAATGTATCTAAAAAGCACTTGTTTTAAACATTTGTCCGAAAGATGAATGAATATCTGCATTCGTGTGTCATGTCTACCTTGAAGGTCATAGTCTAGTTTGCAAAGTTTGTGTCTATTAGCACTGACAAGGTAACGACAATAGACAATATTTCGTGAGTTTGGATGCATATATATGTTGTGAGTTTGTGGAAGAGAGTACCACACCTCCTCTATCTTTCCTGCATTTCTAATTGTGGGATTGTAGATCATTTGATGGAAGTAATCATGAAGGCGTTACTTAGTGAGGGAGAACTCACATGCGAGGAAATTGCCGATAAGGTTTTGTCTTTCGGAGCAAAAGGGATTTCTACTTTTGAAGGACCAAAAACTAGTGTCTCCATCCAAATTCGTGAAAAATGGACTCCATTTTGCTTTAGAGCCAGTTGCGCAAGTCACCGCATTAATTTAATAGTTGAAACCCTTTCCAACTATCCTATGCATTCTTGTTTTGAGGCCCTATGCCAAGTTTTGTATTCTTACCTCTATTGCAATTACAAGCGGTATACTAAGCTAAAAATTCTTGCCAATCTTATGGAAACTAAGGGTAACAAAATGGTGAGGAACATGGACATTCAATGGATTTCAATGCACAAACCAGTCCAACACATCATGTCAGAGTATAAAACTCTTTTGGTGAAAATGAATCTTGATATGCCGTCGATTGTTGGCTAGAAGGCCAATTTGGTAGCAATTTCCATCTTTAACTATCTAGCCAACATTGAAGTCTTATTGTCCCTTGTGTGCTTCATTCCAATGTAAAATGCAGTTTATTGCCTCATAAAGCTCTCACATGCTCATGACATGTTCATTTGTAATTTCTTGCAATCAATTAAGGTGTGCCAACCAGATTTGGCATGTACGTTTGAAGCTACAACTTTTAACACATTCAAATTTCAGTGTTACCAGAAGTTGATTTTTCTGTTCTATTCCAGAATTCTTGTAGAGTAAAGAGAGATGTCTAGTGAGACCAGTCTTGCACACCTACTATTCAATTTTGGGTGCACAATTGTCTTTATGCGGTGCCATTGCAAGGTTACGGGGATCAACTTTTTGTAACAAAGGAAAACTTTGTGTAGAATCAAGCAAACATTCAGCAACAGTTTACTAATAAGTTCCTTCCAATTGCCATTTTTTTTTGCTTTTCATTTTTTTCATCTTCCGTTTGTTTTTCTCATTCTATATTTTTTTGTTTCATGGTGTGGTATAATGAGCAAGTCTCTGATAGGTGTGCTGGAATGAAGTTACCAATTTCATTTATTTGTTTTTGATTGTCATGGCCATATTCGTTAAATTGAGACAAAATGGAGATTTTGAGACTTCAACCTTGTTATTCAAGACCTCTATTTTAACAAATCAAAAATTTATAAACATTCTAACCTTCACAAAATCAAAGGTTTGTGATTGCATTAACATATTAAAGTCTCAATTCACCAAAAAATTCAATATCAAAAATTTTCTATCATCTAAATGTAAAGTCAATGATAATATGAAACTACAAATTGTCTCATTTTAACAAATAGGGCCTTTGTCCTCCGTTTTTCTTGTGTGCTCTTGTGATTTTCTAATTTGTTCTTGTGATTTGTATACTCTTTGTGTGTTTATATGATCTGTGTACTTATATGCTCTTGTGATTTGTCTTTTGTGTCCTAATTTTCTTAGGAGAGTCTTGTTGTTCTTTGCCTGCGTTTTCACTTTGTTCCTGTTGGTCTAGCATAGATTTCCTAGTCGTTGTCGGACAAGATCGATAGGCACTTCTTGCAGCAGGACTTGCTTGATGCATTTGGCATAATTTACTTGTAGTATTGAAAGCAACCGGGAGCAATTGAGAGCTTTGGTTACCAACTTTTTGTGCTTAAAAGTTTCTATTTTCATCCTAAAGTGTTGAATGCAAGCAAGTCTTTGTATGAAAGCAAAACTAGCTACAACGCACCTGGAACACTTTCAGATTCAAACTTGAACAACTAGCAGGGGTTATTTAAACTCACAATGAAAGCTAATTGTGATGCCGCTTGTGCTTTAGCTTCCTATGTGAATCCAATGATTCAATTTGGGCGGAGCTTGTCCTAGTCACGACACTTGAGGAAGCTTGTGAGGAAGTTGATTTATGAATACTTTAAACTTCCAAAAATTGGGTGCTACTTGGTGCTAGGTTTGGTGGAGGTACAAGTTTGTTGTGCATTCATACACAATTTTTGTATGCACCACATTGAAGAATGAAGAGTGAAAACTTAGCCAAGTATGAAATGCACATGCGTTACTTTGCAAAGAACATAGGCCAAAAAAATTGCCCTTTTTATTAAAAAAACAACCCTGCATCACTTAGCAATAACACACAATAGGGCGCACAAAAATTATCCTTGGTCATACACTAAAATTATATACTAGTTGGAAGTTGCGCTTTATCAAGGAGAAGAATTTTTATGCAAAATTCCACCACTTTTTTGCAAATTTCTTGCGCAATTTCTACTATAGAACCTCCATTGTGTAGAAGCTCCTCCCTTTGAATATCTTGGATTTGGGGGATACATATTTTTCAGAGATGTATCCTCGTTACACAAATCAAATCCAAGTGGAATTATAATTTTTGATTAAAGCTATAATTTTTGTGAATTTTGAAGTGGTCTACCTTAAAATTACAAAACCGTCCATAAAGTGGGGCATAAACGTTCCATAAGCAAACCATAATTGTTTTATGTACTTACCAATAAAGGCTTGACATGTTACCCCTTGAAGGCATTATCTGATTGATTTTGTCAAAAAAATGAACGGATTTGGATGTTTTTATGGACAGCATTTGGACCAAAAGTAGGGGACGGAATTGGACAGTGAACATAATTGGGCTCATCTACCTTATTGCCATTTACTTCAACAATTCTACATATCAATACTCCAACGTGGAATGGACATATGAAGCTCTTGCTAAAACATTGCCAATTGAAAATCATGAATTTTCTAAAAAAAATTGTAATTTCTCAATTTGTATGAATATACTATGGATTTTTTAAACTAAACTTCATGATGGATCTTAAGCCCGTTTCTACATTCATGCACACATCACTAAACATTTTGGACTAATTGCATCTAGATTTTTTAAAGATTTTTTTATAATTCAAGTTGGTTATAGACACTTCCTCTTTATTATATGGAAGGGCAAGAAATAAGGTCAATTTTAGAGCATCCACACATTTACTCTTCAAATTTGACGCACTATAGTTTTGCATCTATATTTAGTGAGACCTCCAATTTTTTGTCTCACCCTTAGAGCATGCCTTGCCACTCACAACAAAAATGTTTGGACAACTCTGAATGTAGAGGGCTGTAAAAAGAAGTGATGAGATAAAACATGAAAGAATCTCTATAATTATAATAATAAGACCACAAGATATTTACTTAGTGAAAAGGTAGTTGACAGGGCCATGCCTTGTGAATTGTGATACAAACAAAACTAACCATGGGAAAGGAGGATTTTGTTATATGAAATAACAAGTTGGGCTTAGAAAGTACTCAACAAATATGGAGTAGTAAATATGTATTGGGACCATTTAATTTTGCAAATCCGCAAAAGACAGCTTAAATAGCAACCTAAGGTGTTCCATATGGTAGAGCCATGAGTATAGCATGCAATTTTCTAGATTGTAAGGCAACAAATGTAGTTTCTAAATTGTCTCATCCACCAAACTTTTTGTTAGAGGGTCTAAATAGCAAGTTGAATGGCACGCGCTTATACAAAAAATGTGCCCCATAAATAATAGACTGACCAATTACAAATAGGATGTAAGTGTGTAAGAGTGACCCCTAAAGGACGTACTATTTGTCTATGAAGTAAACAATTACAAATTTGGATAAGTCCCTAGTAAGTCAATTTTAAACGGATTCTTTTTGAAAATTTGACAAAAAATATAGACATGTGCTCCTTTTGTGTAAATAAGGATTTACTCAACTATATGTTTGTATAAAAGTCATTATGTCTAAAAAAACAACTCATGTAGGCAATTTGGGCAACTTCTATACTTGAAATTTAGTAAGTATGTAACAAACAAGATACAATATGCAATAGAAAAAAAATTACAATTTATATATTATAAATTTTTTATTATAGTTCAAATATGTCATTTTAGTTATAAATCTTTTTTAGCGGTTATGGATCTTTTTTGCTTGGAGTAAGAAGTGATATTAGTACCATTATCCAATATGAACTCTACAAGGAGAAGGGTCCACTTTTTCTTCTTAGGGCTTCTACATCATTATGAAAATGATTCACTTGCCCAATAGTCACGAACAAAGTCAAGGGGATTGGCAATGTATTGAGTGAGTTGGCCTTTGCAACCTTATGATGTCAAAGGGCTTATGAGCAATGTGGACATTTGGAGGTTGATTGACTTTTTGCAAAGGCTACAAATGGAACCAATCAAATGGTCACCTAGAAGGACTCAAGCCAAACAAACTCTCTTTATTTTTCCACCATTGCCTCAAGATGGTATTGGTGTATAGTTGTTGAAGGTGCCTAATACCAAGACCTTGAGTGCAAAGGCCATGAAATTTTGGACGCAATATAGAAAAGTGCAAATTATTCAAGACTTGTGGTTGGAGAGTCCTCTATCAAGGTCCAATTGTGTTATGCTAAAAGAAAGTGGAAGAGCATGATCTTGTTGTTTCTAGCTTTGCAATGGTATTACACAATAAAGGACAAAGTGGTGAGGCATGTGTTCACTAGGGGCATCAATTTATCCATCTT
Source organism: Antitrichia curtipendula (assembly GCA_951230915.1). Classification (NCBI taxonomy): domain Eukaryota; kingdom Viridiplantae; phylum Streptophyta; class Bryopsida; order Hypnales; family Leucodontaceae; genus Antitrichia; species Antitrichia curtipendula. Next base: position 45,108,749 of record OX579635.1, read on the forward strand.
TTCCTTCATCTTCACTAAAGAGTAACAAATATTTATTTTACACTACTTAGCAATGGAAGAAGTGTATGTGATTTGAGCGGGCAACCAATGTATAGGATGCGTTGGTACTGATCTATCTTAATTGCAAGGTGTCATATACCATTTACAACAACAATATTCATGGTGTTCACAAGGCGTGAAAGTTTTATCAGTAGCTTGAAGTTTTTTCAAACCAAAGGTGGAGCCATCACAATGGACAAGTTTTCTATAAGAAACCGCCTTTTCTTGGACATTAACATAGAATGAACATGATTTTCAAAACAAGAGCACAAAGATGGGATTGTGGCTATAGAAGGAAAAATTGAGTTTGATGTTTCAAAAAACTTTTGGATGTCTCTAGCATAACAAATTGATGTCTTGTGCAACGGTAATGTTTTGAAAAACATAAAAGAAACATAGTCGTGTTTTGAACAATGTCCAAGAAAACATGGAACTACCACATTGGCAAAATATGAGCTCTTTATACAGGTGGAATGATGGTAGGAAGTACAACAAACCATATGGGATATATAAAACAAGAATTGTGTTCAAAATAGATTGTTTGAAAAAATAGCCTCATGTCTAAAACAACATCCAGACATACAACGATCAAATCTTTGTCTTCTAATTATCCTATATCCATTGTTTGACCATGGATAGAAAATGGATTTCAATGTAAATATGACATTTCCACCTTCATTCTCGCTAAATGTTTGTAAAATAAATACTTCATTTTGCCATTAAAAATTCTCTTGATGGTAGATGGTGAATTCTTGTTGAACTTGACATTCAATTTTTCTTGTTTATTTATTTTTACTTTCTTTTAAATAATTATTTTTTCAAGCCCTTGCCCTGTGCGTAAAGTATGAACCAATTGATGTCTCATAAAAAACATAGACTTCTAAGTTGACATTGCTGGAAAAAAATATTAAAATTCTTAGATGACCACGTCAGATGCCATGTCAGGTGCCACATCATCGTTTGGGTCAAGTGAAAAAATACCATGTAGCATTGTTTGCTTGGGTGGCACTTACATGGAGGTGACGTGGCTATCACATTGTGCACTTTTGGTACTTCTTTGAGTAGATGTTGCATTGAAAACAAGCCACATTTTCTTGGATTTTTGAATGTTTTTGCCATGTCAATTTTGATGGATTTTGTTTGACATCCTTAGGGACATGTATGACATTAAAAAAAATGTATTTCCACATTTATCAGCTTGTCAATAAAACATAGGGTTCTTATAGTGGTTATACTAGAAGTCACATGCTATTTCTACAAAGGGGGGTGAACTTATGCTTGGAAGACTACAAGGTCAATGCATGTTCAAAGGTAATTTTGAAGCAAGTGAAGAGTCATATATAGAGGTTGAGGATGTGTAGGGTACTAGGCTAGAGAGTAGCAGGGAAGAGTCTTTATCTACTACAAGTGTAGATTATAAGGTATGAAATTTTATATTTGAGTTTATTTGTGATTTTAGTGACGTAGCTATACCGTATATGGGCACCAACCATGGGATTCATTAATTTTTAGTGCCTCAAGTAACATTGAAGTAGATGATATCCACTAAGAACTCACTATGTGGAGTGAGCTCCAAAAATCCTGCAATGGAAATTTCAACCTATATATGGTATGGCGGGCTTTATTTGAGTGCCTTGAGGGTGCACCTCTCTCAAACTATTATAGGGATTTTGAGCTAGCTCAATCTACCAAAATACTTACATCAAGAGATTATTATGCTCGGAATTATGCAAACATGTAGGGCAATATTGTGGTGATATCCACCATTACATGTCCCATGGTAGGTAAGGGTAAGAAGAAAAAGATTTTTTCAAGTACAGATTAGAATGCTGCACACACCACAGTGATGGCAGTGGGTAGTCCACCCTCCATTCAATCCTATTGCTCGATTCTTTGACAAACTTTGTTGAGATTATCATGGCTATAGGGTGGATAAGATGAAGTTGATAAAGACGTTGTTATAGGACAATTACAAATCTTTGTGAGAGGCTCACATGAGACTGAAAAAATTAATCTCTACAACACACAATGTGATTGAGCAACAAATTATTCAACAATGGTGTAGTATTTTGGAAAGAAATTGAAAACTCTTATTTGTAGTAAGGCTTTGAGGATGGAAGGCCTACCAAAACTAAATTTTGTGTTTAAAACTTTTGAAAGTATTCGGATTAATCTTTAGAGAAGAAGATGACCATAGGGTTCGTCAAGAAGGAAGAACCGCGAGTGACCAAAGAAGACCAAGTCTATCATTAAAAGCGTATTATTTTATGTAGATGATGCCAATATCACTTGTTTTAATTATAGGAACAATGGTCATCAACATTAGGAATGCAAGAAATCCAAAATGGAACTATGAATACCACAACTAAGACTAGAAGTGCCTCTACTACCAAGAAGACACCAAGCTATTATACAAGAACAAAGACCACATGTTGTGTGGTCTAGCAAAGACAACAATAACAATGGAATTAGATGCCTTGGCATTGACTAAAAAGAAGTCCATTGCAATGGTCAAGCTTCCAAGAGATGTCATTTTACTTGAATCTATAGAGTGGTGATACAAATTGCAAAGCCAACTTTCATAATTTTAGGAGGTGGTGCCAACTTCATCTATGGCACCGTTGATTCAGAAGAAGAATGGAACCTCCAATATAAGAAGACTAATTTGAGGGTCCATACCAAGCGTTGGAACTATAGGCATGCTTTTTGAAGCAGTTACGGTGGTATTTTAGGTTCCATTATCTACGGCTTTTATGGTCACAAAGTTGGAGTTTGATGCGACCACAATTTTCCAATTAGCGGTTACAATGTTTGTAGGAGAATCTTCATCATCCATTGGTACTATAGAGACTATTCTTGAGCCCGAAATTGTGATTGATTGTTCTTTGACTAGGATGGAAGACCTACTTTTAGCTAGAGTTTAATTGAAGACTATACTAATACAACTGGAAATTGAACGTTCATCCATTACTCCGGGAGTGGTGGTAGTACACAACTCTCAAGGCATTGTCCAATTGGTGGGATCTAGAAGGGGAGAGTATCTGCATCTTGCTATGTATTATTGGATTTCAAGGCCTAATCATTGATGTTGACAACTTTAAAAATCAAGGAATTGGAATCTACCAAAGACATGATGGAAACGTGTTTGTGGACCATTAGCACTTTTAGAGGAAGGACAAAACAAAAAACACCTGCCATTTTGGGCTCAAAATGGCCTATTTCAGTAAGTATAGTGACTTTTGGAATAATTTTTTTCAAAAAAAATAAAATGTGGATAATTTGTAAAGCATTGAAAATATTATTTCTCTAAAATTTAAGATCTAGAAAATTTTATCTCTAAAAGTTATGTACAAAAAAAGAATGAAGAGAAATACCAAGAAAATGGACACTTTAATGTTTGATTTTTAGAAAATAGTATAAAATAAAATAAGACATTTTCCTAGCTTGAAGCTGCTCCTTATCAACCATGTTTATCTTTGGAAAAAACAAATTGTATTGTGCACTTGCGCAAAGGTAGTCCACTTTGACCACATGTGGAAGGCGGATAGTTTATTATTTTTAGAAAATTTCTTCATGGGCTTGTGTAATTTAGTAGAAGTTTTCATATTCAAATTTTCAACTTCAACTTCAAATTTTTGGATAAAAAATAGTTCTAAGAAATCCAAAATGGCCAAGGTAGACATCAAATTGGAGGCTATTTAAAAATAATAAGACAATTTTTTTTAAACAAAAAAATTATAAATGTTTTCAACTACCACATGCACCTTTATTTCAAATTTCATGTAAAGTTGACAAATAACACAAAAGTTTATGAGCAAAAAAACACTAGTTCAAGACCAAAGGGATAAAATATAGGACAAGTGTTTTTTGCAATCACCCACAAATAGCATCACAAAAGGTGAGCTCACTTTATGCTTGCGCCACAATGATGTTCAAGATGCTAGCTTCATGAAGGCAAAGGTCATAGTGACAAAAGCTCAATCATACCATGTGTTAGTTGGGGCTATGGTTTTATATCCTATTGGATTCACTTTAGACTTTGAAGTGGATACAACCTTTCATTGGCCAAAATAGAAAACTAGAGATGGGCATAGGGCCTAACTACCAACGTGTTTTATTTGAGCTATCACAAGTAACTTAATTGATTGATCCTTATATCTTCCCTAGGCTTGTACGTGGTTGATGGCCTAGTCAAATTTTGTTTTTTTGCAATTGCAGATTGACACAATGGATTCCATAAACAATAGACTTGTTGATACAAAAATTGTAATGAATACTAAATGGAGCATAGCTCACATTAATTTTGAATTTGAACTCTATTATACTTCCATAATTCTACACTCCATTCTAGAACTGCTTTGCAATTAAAAAAATGTAAAAATATAAAAAACATAAAATGAAAACCAAAAAAATTGAAAGTAAGAAATGAAAAATGAAAATGAAAACCAAAATACTACAAGTAGGAAATGAAGCTAAAAGTAAATTGAAAATAAAAATTATGAAAAAATATGAAAAATATAAAACAAGTTAGTAAACTTAAAACTACTACTAGAATACTAAAATAGTGAAGTAATCACTAAAATAGGATTAAAACAATAAAATTGAAGGAAAAAAAGTTACTTAAGGGGATTTGCATTAAACTGATGCAATTTGCACAGTTTATACCAAATTAGCACGTAATTTGTACTAATTTGGCGCATTTTATATTATTTTAGCAATTTTACAATGAGTTGGATGATCGTAATTAGTGAAAGAAATCAATGAAAGTTTGGATATAGGCAAAATTAGGGTTAGGAGCTTTCTCTTCCAATTTTCTTGCAACTTTGTGGGTGTAGAAGAGAAAGTACGCAAAAAATGAAAGAAAAAATGCTAAGAAGATGATGGAAATGGATTAGAGTTTAAAGTAGGATACTTTATCAAGTAGGTTTGCTTGTTTCTAAGAGGAAATGGGATGAAAAATGGAGGTTTTGTAGGTCAGATGGAAAAGTGCTTATAGGTCAGAAGGATGGAAAAAAAATTTGACTTGAAAAAGGACTGTCAACTTTGGTGAGCAACAACGGGAGAATGACGATGCAAATGGAGTTAATAATTTGTGAAAAAATGCACCTTGAAGCTAGATTTCTGAAAAGCCTAGGCTTGTCCCATTTGGAACACGTATGGGGTAGTGGTGGTCATTTTTGTGGAGGAAGGTCAACTGCCGCAAGATTTTTAAGCTGCGACTTTGGAGAGTGATTGCAAGAGAGTGGATTGGCCGATTCAGTTAAAAATTCGGAAGGAATTAGATAGTCAAGCTAGATTTCTACAAAGATTAAATTCATCCTATTTTAAGCAAGAATCAAGCGGTGGCAATTATTTTTATAAAAGAAGGTTTGCTGCCCTTGGAAGGAAGCAACTCTTTCAGGTTTTGTCTTGAAATTTTAAATTTTTAGTGGAGTCATTGCAATTAAAAATGATGAATTTGCCTATGGAGTCTTGCCCATGGTATTCAATATTGTATGGGCTTCATAAGTCAATGCATGGTTGAAATTTGATGTTTAGGGTAATGGATGTTATGCTGAAATTTTTTTTAGGGACTCAAATTCACCCATTTTGAGCCCCTAAATTGTGAATTTGGATGCAGTGGGCATAGGAGATTAATTGTATGGAAAAAAGGGTGAATTTGATGTTGCTTAAACTAGAGCATGAAAATAATGTCAATTGTGGATCAAGGTATGGTTGATTTAGGTGTTTGGGTTGAAAGAGGTGTGCTAAAATTATATGTTAGGATCCAATTTAGGATAATTGGAGCGCTAATTTTCTTCTTGGAGTTAGATTTGGCATATAAATTGTCATAATCTACTTTAGCCTATGATTGAGTGATTTTGGGGTTGATGTATTTGATATTTGGTGATTATTAAGTGTGTCACCCCTATTTTGTCTTTGAGTATCTAAATTAGGAGTCCGTTGCTTGGAAGGTGGACTAGGTAGGGTTCTATACACTCTTCAACGACCCAACTCTAGAGGGATTTTTTTGCCTTGTAGTGGAAAAGCCTCATAGATGGCATTGTGCCAAATATTTGAGTATGATGGCAAGGACTGGAGACAACACTGAGGTAGTCATTGTTGGCTACCATGGATGAAGAGGGTGGTGAAGAGTCTAGAGTGTCTAAAGATACTTCTAATGACTTGGAAGTAATGAATTATTTGAAGATTGACAAAATGAAAACCACTATATTTGCCAATGAGAGAGAATTTTGCAACAAGCGAAGAAATTTGTCTAGGAAAAGCTTCATTTGCTTCAAGTGTTTTTGAATGGTGATTGTGAAAACAGTGGTATTGGTGCTTCATAAATAATAAAGCTAGTTATACATGTGCACAAGGACTTGGGGCACTTTGGAGTATGAGAAACTCTTAGCTTGTTTCAGATTCATTACTAGTGGAGAAGCATGCAAGTGCAAGTTCAACAATTGATAGTTGTGTACATAGTGTGTGATCAAGTGTGGGCATCATTTAATTCCTTAATGCCTAAGTTACAACCGTTCTCAATCATGGGATTATACTGAGTTGGACTTTAGACTATGTGTGATTGTTATTGATAATACTACAATACAATAAATATAGGTCAGTAATAGTTGAACACTTCTCGAAGTGGATTGAGCTTACAACTTTGTCAAATAAGTTCAACAAAGGAGCAAATTATTCATTTTTGGATTGAGTATTGAGTCGCTTTGGGGGCCTAGCTAAGGTGCTAACATATCAAGGACATGAGTTTTTTGGTGAATTTCTTGGTGAGTTCCAAGTCTTGTGTGAGCAAGCAATCACCAATTGCTATACTACATCACGGGATCACCCCCAAGGCAAATGATTTGGTAGAATGTATGATGCAAACCACCAAGAGGGGGATTCAAAAGTATAGTTTGAAGAAAGAGCATCATGGAGATTGGGACTTGTAGTTTGTGTAAATAGCCAGGAGCTACTAGTTTAGTAAACAAGTGTCTCTAACTTCTTTTCACCTTATTATCTTATGTCTAGATCTCTTCCAATTTTATCAATGGCCATTAAACAAGATGTTGATATAGGTGGTTTATATGGATAACTAGACACATGGACATATATTTGTAAAGAGAGAGTGGACTTATATTGGAGAGATGCCAATGGCATTGGAGAACCTTACTTTGCAAAATTTATGGATGACTCTATAAGCTTCAAATATGTTGTTTTCTATCAAGAAATGAACTCCCAAAGTTCATTCATGTTTAGAGGTCCAAAATTGCTTCAAAATACTAGTCTCCAAAGCAAGGCCAAAATCTTCATCTATACTTATTTTTTAGCAAATCCAACCATAGGATCTTTTTTTTTAACTTATTAGAGTATACTCTCTTAGAATTTTAGAATAAAGAACATTACCAATTGCAAGATTTTGATGCTTGAATTTCAAAAGAAATATTTTCAACTCCTCCCAAATGGTTAGGTTTTATTGTTCAAACTTTTAATCCAAAAATGTGTAGATCCTACAACTATAAAATCAATATAATATATTAAAGACATTAGTTAAAGGCATATATAAAAAGATTCCAAAAATTAAATTTTATATACGTACATAAAAAAAATAGTATTAGTATTCTAAAAATTTAGTTATGGAACTGAATGATTCAATTACGAATGGTTTTAATTTTGTAATAAAAAATCTACATCAAAATTATGGTTTGTTTTTTTCAAAAATATGAAAAATTGAGTTAACCCCTAAATGTACAAGGCCTTTTTGAGCTTCTAGGAATTTGCTCAAAATTGAACAAAACCAACATTTTGATAAGTTGTATCAATTTTTTTAAGTTGTAATTGTACAAATTCAAACTAGATAAGTTAAAGATCACATAGAGAAAAAAATCAAAATAAGATCACTTATGTATAAAAAGATTATAATGTTTGATCATGAGGGTGTTGAAATTGCAAAAGTGTTTTAAAGTCTCTCAATTGTTTTTTCACATGTCAAATCTAAAAAGTTGGTCACCAAACAAATATGAGGATAAAGGGCCTCACATGCAAAAAAATCTCATTCAATTTATAGCTTCTCAAAATCTACTCTACAATTTTTTTAAATGAATTTTTAATGTGATTTTTTCTCTAAGATCTAGTTTATTTGAGGCTCATTTTCAAGAGTCCTCAACATTACGAAAAGCCAAGATTGCAATGGACACCCTTGCACAATATCTTGAATACAAAAATCATAATCAATCATTTTGAAAATCAAATTTTTGATGCTAAAACTAAACTTCAAAAATAATATTTCAAAAACATATAAACTACTAAATATAGTAATATGGTTAGATTTTATTCAATTTTAAAGTATTATTGACATATATCAAAATTTGGTACCTTAGGCATTTAGAGGTTAAATAAAGGATTTCAAAGTTTATTTTAGAGTAGATATTCTAAATCTGTCCACAAACTCAAATTCCTCAATCATAAGATTCATTTCACTAATCTCTAAAGGACTAGCATGTGTTTATTAGCAACATAGAAGTTTTGGGCAGATATGTGTGACCAAAGATTTTCATATTTTAGGTTGAAACTTCAATAAAGTTGGAAACAAGGAATATCTTTCATATGCACTAAATTTCATGACATTTGGAAACATGAATCATAAGTTATGCCCTAATATGTTATTTTTTTTAAAATTGGCAATCCAGACAATTTATAAAAATCACTTTTTTCATGAACAAAAGTTTAAAATTGATTTTCTAGAGTTATAATATACATGGAAAGCTTTGAATCATTCTATTTTGATCAATGAGTCAAATGTCATAAGGAGTTTTAGTTTGCGGGCAGTTATGGATCTCTACTCTAAAATAAACTTTGAAATTCTTTATCTTACTCAATTTTCAATATTTTTGGAAAAAGTAAAATCATAGGATGTAAAATGTTTGTTACAACATTTCAACCATTGGGATTGTCATTTTTCAATTCCATAACAAAATTCTTAACAATTTTGTATTTTGAATCATTCTCTACTTCTTTCTATTACTATTTTTTCCTATAAGTTGTACAATTTCCAAACGATCTAAATTTTTTTGAGCATGTAGTCAACTTGCCTTGAAGAATGAATCCAAAGAAGCGCCACAATTTTGAACATTTTTTTATACAAATGTGATCTTGTGAAGTTCAACTGCCCAATATTTTGTAGGGCCAAAAAAGGAGGTTTCTCACTTCAAACGCTAATATCTTGCATTATACACGGTGGAAATTTTTGAAATTTTTTCCACATCTTTTCAAACTAACATACTACAAGATCTTATGGAAATATATATCCAAAAATGTTGTTGTTTTTTCTAAAATTTGGCACTTGTATTGGAAATGGCAATTTTGGAATGTTTTGGGTGAAAACATAGTCACAATCCTTAAGGGGTTAAACAAAATGGAATAATTTAAAGCTTTCAACGTATATATAAATATAAGAAACCAATTTCAAATTTTTGTTTCTTAAAAAAATAATTTTTTTTGAGGTGATTGAGCCTTGAGTTGCCCGAGTTGAGAAAGAAACCACATATCATAAAATAACTTTTGTAACCATGTAGTCAAAAGTTATGAAAATTTTTGCACTTTAAAGCTACTCTTTGACCACATATTGTGTGAAAATGTCAAAGAAACAAAATTTTAATTTTGTTCTTAGTGAGCTGCCCAAATTTTCTATGTTGCCAAAAAACTTTGTTTGGTCCTTTAGGAGTTAAGATAGACTACTCTTAAAGCAACCCTTTAAGCCTACCTAACTCATCAATAATAAAATAAGATATTTGAAGGAACATCTTAGTCAATCCTATATAGGGAACACATTTAGAATATAGTGGCTTTACGAGCAAGCTACCTTATATCTACTTATAGTAGACATTTCCTATGATACTTGGGGTGACCAAGGGGTGTATTTTGCTACGAGTACATGAGAAACTTCAGTTGAGTCTACGTTCATTTTAGATAATCATAATGACAAGGTCTACAAGGACCACACAGATGTCATTTGACACCTATGGATGGCGAGATTGATGCTACTTAATCTTGTATTTTAATTGATTTAACTGTGTGGAAATGCTAAGGATGATGTTACTATAGATTTATATGATGTTTGTCCCACAAGGTGGCATTTAAAATGTTTGCATTTGTTGGTTCACAAGGGCTTTGTTGGTCTGTGGTTGTGTCCACATTCTGTTTTGAAGGATGGTCAATCTTCATAATTTTATATTGTATTTTTATAGTTGATATTTTTAGGGGCTCATGGTGGGGGGATTGTTTTTGCTAGTGAGAAGGGGCTTTGACACTAACAAAGAAGGCAACTAAAACAATATTGCTAATAACACTCACTACATCCATGTATGCATCATATGTGGTCATTTATTTCTTTTTGTTGCTATGGATGTTGTTAATGTCAAGTATTAGTAGTAATCTAAGTGCTCTTCGCATTTATATTATTGCTTATAGAATCACTTGGTGGCTATGACATGTGTTATAAGCCAGCTGGAGTGGTTCCATTGACTTATAGTGTCCAGTGTGAGTCTGTAACAATGACAATGCTTGGGTACTCATGGAGTCACTATTGCATCATTATTGTTGTTACTCAAGTTTGTCATAGACATGTTGGCATTAAATGAACTTGGCACAATGTGTTTGTGCACAATAACAAATACAATCCAAAGATGTACAAAAATTGAGACATTTGTCCACTCATCTCTTTGGGCCTTACAATCCTTGTGTGATCATAGTAAATTTCTCTCTTTATACAATGGTCTTGTTTTTTTTATTTCAAAAGAAAGAAAAACGTAATCAAGTTTAATATTAATAGGCTAAGACTCTAGATAATACCACTTTCATCTATTTTTAATAAATAACTAGCAAGTGAATTTTGAACAATGAATGGATTTGCTAAGATGTAGATTTCTTATATTATGTCGGGTTTACACAAATTTGATTTGCAAGTGTAGATTACAAATTTGATTTTGCTAATTTGGTTGATTGCATGCTCTAAATGAATTAAATTGCACAATTCATACATTAGAATGATGGAATTGTATATCTGCTATTTATGATTTGCAACAATGTGTCACAATCTTGATTTTTAATCAAATGATTTCAATACATCATGACAATATATTATAGCAAACTACATAGCATGCATTTATTATTACATGTTATTATTTTATGAATCTCAAAATTGTTATCTTAACGGATGCTAATATCATTGTTATTTTTTTAATATTAATTTGAAAGAGTGATATACATATAATGAAGTAATATTTTAGCTTGCTTTTACTATCACTTCCATTGAATGTTTGAACACGATATTCGTTATTTTGGGAGTTTTCCTATCTCCCAATTTAGGTCTGTTTGCGCTGATCTGCACCACAGATTGGAACCGCGCTGAACTGCATACTCCCAAAATCATGGAATTCTCCCAAAATAACGAATATTGTGTTTTTGCAACTTTAGCTTAGTTAATTCCAAAATAAAATCTTGAATGTGCTTCGTTTTAAAAGCTTACCAAATGTATATTCTATACAAACATATATATGGACTAGAATGTATGTCTATATATATGCTATTTCTAATTATTTTTCAAAAAAATCAGGAGTATAAAACACACTAATTCAAAAACATGAAATATTGTAAGAAAAATATTGAAGATGTAATCTCTAAAAAATGTGAAATTTCATTTAATAGAAATAATTCATTAATTTTTAGAAATTTTGACTTATTGTAGGCTAACTACTTTGTTTTTTGAAAGTTTTGATGGTCATCTAAAGTAGATAAATCTTATATCTTATATCTTATATCTTATATCGTCAGTTATCCAATTTTGACAACTACGAGCCCCTCCCATTTGCACAACAAATGTCACCCATTTTTGCAAAAAGTATAACTCATTTTCTTTAGGTAGGCAATTGGATGCTATTGGAAAAAAATAATATTAGATTCATATCTATTTATGGAAAATAATAGGCTAATAAAAATGTGGTTCATTAAATGTTGGTTTAGGTGGGCTTAATTGGGAACAAGTTGCAACTTCAAGCAATAAAAGAGGTGATTTAGAAAAGTGAACTTATGCTTTCAAGACACTCATTGAATAGGATTAGTGTGGCATGGAGGGTTGCTATTATGTGAGAAGCATAGAAGTGTGAGCCCATGAGCCTAGAATACTACACACTTATGTTATAGGTGTATATACTATACAAACCATCTATGATTATAGGATATATATGTTACAAATATCCATATTATAGGTGTTTATGATACATACACCTTCTATAGCGTGGGGTATCTATATTATAGGTACCTATATTGTAGGCTCAATGCTTACAAGTTTAGATTCTTGGGCTCACATACTAGCACCATTGGGGAGCATGTTACTCATTTAAAACCTTTTAAGATGTTCATGACCCCCACATATTGATGAGTTTATATTTTGCACCAAATGAGTTTGAAAATTCTTATCAATTTTAGTTCTTATTGCAGTGATATGATTCCACTTATATTTGAGTCCACCCAATTAATTTTTTCTCTAAAAAATACAAACAAGAATAAGTATCTTGCACAAGATATCTAGATTGTTAATCTAGGTGGTAATAGGCTAGTTTACCTTGACTGCAAGAAAGAGAATAAATCTCATTGTTCAATTGATAGTACCAATATTCTTTCTAAAAAGTGGATTAATCCAATCAATAGTAATAATAAGTACTAATGAGTATCAATGTATATACTAATTGCAACAATGACATTGCAATCAATTCATAGGCAACTAAAGTTGATAGTGTTGGAGTTCAATCAAAGCATTTTGAATAGTGGCATTTGATCATAAGACTCTAACTTGTATACTAGGTTTCTATTATGAACTTTGAATGAAATAATTGGATGATATTTATCTGGGATGAAAATATAATGGATTTTGTGACAAGAGTTGTGACACCTATGTATTTAATATTATCTATTTTATTAAGTACGCCATGTCACGACCATTGTCACAAAATCCGTCACATTTCATCTCCAAAAAATATCATTCAATTACTTCATCCAAAGTTCAAGATGAAACCTAGAGTGCAACAAGTAAATGTTTTCCTTGTCATGAGTGTTAAATTTGTCAAAGTAAGTATTCTTCTTCAACATGAGGATTTCATCTTCAAAGTGAATATTCTTTCTCAACATGAGCTTTCTTCCTCGACATGAGCCATAGTTTTGAAAGTTTTATAGGAAAATTGGTGCATTCCCAACCTTTTTGAACAAGGCTTAGAATTATTTTTTCACTTGGAAGCTTGCCCAAAGTGCCTTTTCCGGTTTAAATCATACAATTTCTTTTGTTGGTTGGCAAATTGTCGGGTTTTTTAAATTTTCACTTTAACATAGTTATGGACTTTAGCATGTCTAGTTGGTTATGTTTTTGTGTGTTATGCTCTAGAGGGGGGTTGTGCATGTCATAAAATGTAGTATCCTTGGCAGGAGTTGAATCTAGGGTCCCCACCGTCTCTGGGCAAAAGATTAACCTTCAAGAAAATACAAGGATCCAAAAGAGGATCCAAGCATTTTTCTAAGTTTGATTAGTAAGGAGAAACATGCAAGTCAAGACAATTGGCTTTTTTCACAATCAAATACACCATACAAACAAGAAGCCTCTATCAAATTGAAGAACACAAATAACTTGAAGGGTTATTATACATGAAGAAATACTTACTCCCATTCTTCTACAAAAGGATGGCATCATCAATCGGATATAATCAAACTCTTCAACACGCTCTTCAACTAGCCCTTCTAATGCAATTCTAAGTATAGCTTCTAAATCCTTCCTATCAAGCCTATTTCTAATACAAATTTTATCAAATTTTGCACATTAAACACTCTCTCACAAGTTGCAATAGATACACATTACACTGAAGCCAATTCAACATGTTCAAGCAAGTTAGGATACCTAGTTTGCAATGACCTACCAAGGTCCTACACTAGCCAAAAATTTCCACCCTACCCCCCTTTCCTCGGTTGCCTGTTGGTGAAACAAAAATTCAAATGGTAAATATCCTAAGTAATATTAAAATAACCAATCAAATTGACATAATTGTTTCATTCTACCCAGTCCATTTCCTAACTTGGTCTTTTTGGAGGCGGTACCTCATTCCAATGTTCTCTATGTCATTCGGAAATCTTCAATTTTTTTTGTCTAGGTTGTAACTAAACTTTGGCATTCCTCAAACTCCCTGGACATTGATGTGAGCACAATAATTCAATCATTGCAACTTGAAGTTGCTAGTATATATAGGGTAAAACAACCTATTATGGTCATATGATCCATAGTGGGCACCTAGGATTGCTCCTAATATTAATTTTTTTAGTATGTTAGATTTGGGCCACAATGCATGTGATCCAATGGGTTGTCATGACAATAATGGAGTGATTAGTAACCTCACTAGGAACTTCCATCTTTTTAATGTGAATTCATTGTGAAAATTGGCTTTTAAACCTTCCATGTTATAAAATATTATGATTGCTTTAGGTGAACAAGGCGAGCAACACCGATTCAGATTTTGTTAGTTCTAGGGTAGTCTACAAACTCTTTTAAGTCATGATGCACTAAACACTTCAAAAATTTATAGCAAATTCGTACTTTATCAAAAAAAAAATTTTAAATCAATTGCTCTCACTGTTTCTCACACTTTTCTTTATGTGGGGAAAAAATTGAAAAATTTCAGCAACAACATGAGACCAAATTCCGAAATTTGGACCACAGTAGGTTGTTTTACCTTTAGAGCAACCCTAGAGCAATATTGTAAAGGTTATGCACCATTGCTCTTCTAATAATGTGGGATGTCCTCCATTGATTTGCTTCATAGTGTTGTTTCAATGTGTTGGTGTGGGGCTACTCTTTAAGTTAGGGGTCTATAAAAGCGACCTCTAACACATAGGTACATTTTACTTTCTTCAATGTACCAACTTTGTACATTTCAAGAGGGGGTCGCTTTTAGAAACCACTGCGTTTCAACTTCAAAAATTTGTAACTAATTCCACGAAGGTCCAAAAAAACATGAAACGACTCGGATTAGATGCCAATTCCATCTTTCTTCCTAGTAAAATTTACTGAAAATAGTTTCAAGGAATTTAGCTTCCCTGAAAATGCAATCAGCTCTTAAAGGGCTGCTTTAAAAGCCTCCTACCTTATACACACATTTACTTGAGGCTGGACACAGTATGCATATCCTTCGATGTGCAGCAAGTGCGTGTTGATGGCTTCAACAAACTTCAATTGCTAAATGGCCTGCCCATGTTCCCGGTTGTTGTTCAATAAATATCCGCAAATGGTTGGATTCATAACTTTAGTGGGTAAAGCCTAATCAAGGACAGGATTTCTGGAGAGCTCAAAGCCATCAAGTTCCATTCCGGCTTCACATGCCAAGGCTCAAATCCATGGAATTTTCAGTGACGAGAGCCAGTTGCCTGAACTGACTCACTTAACTTATTATGTGAACTGCATCCAGTCATCCACAGGCTTACAATTACATTCAACATTGTAATGACAAACCCATTGACTGTAAGATGAGTTGGGTGGCATATGACAGTTTAGGGTGTGAATTATGAGGTATGAAGTAAAGAAATTGGAATTTTAAAAAAAAAATGTGATTGGGTAGTATACATCATAATTGAATGAAATAATTTTTCTTAGAAGTACTTAATGTAGGAGGTCCATAAACTGCTCATCTAAGAGCTGAAGCTGACTTTGGGGGAGGTAGAACTTCTTAAAATATTTTTTCAGTAAATTTTCCTTGAAAGGCAAGAGAAATTGGCATCTAGCCCAACTTGTTTCATATTTTTTGAAGCTTTGTGGAATTAGTTATGAATTTCTGAAGTTGCAGAAAAGTGTATTTTTGTGGGCTCTAAAACCGACCACCTCCTCAAATGCACACCACTTGTACATTGAAAAGTGCAAAATGTACCTCTAGAGCTTGATTGGTTTTAGAACCCGCTCCATTTTAGGACCTCCTACCTTAAGACGTGATTGAGAGACACTGCTGTGGTGGCATTTGAGAAGTGTGAAATCAATACAGGCAGGCAACTTTTGTAAGTGCTACCTTATTTATTGGTGATACTTGAGACTGTGCTTGATGCAACACATACAAAGCTTAAGCACAGTCAGAAAGGAAAAAATTGAGCAGTAGTAGTAGGCTATCTGTAATTTACCATGTACAATTTCTATTGTTTTACGTCTGTGAAATTTGAACTGTAATCTGTGACAACACATTTTTTTTTCTCTCTCTTGAAACACATGGACAATTTTCAATGAAAGGTGGAAAACAGTACACAGAACTAAAGGACCGCGTCTTGGCAGGAATTTTTTACATTTTCAACAATTAAACAAACAAACAAACATGAGAGACTGCACAATGGAGCACAATCACTCCTTACATAACAACATTTGAATGAATGACCTAAATGAACATCAATTTAGTTGAATTGGCAGTATTTCATGTGCCCCAAATTATCACACATATATTTAAATAAATTAAAAACAAATTAAGGACACAAATGAGGATATATGTAGATTTTGGGTCTTGAACCGTGCCAAAGTAATGCCAAATTAAGGAAATAGAAGTTTATATAATTTCTTTTAGTTGTAATCCACATCAACATGTTCAATTTACCATGTACAATTTCTATTATTTTACGTCTGTGAAATTTGAATTGTAATCCATGACAACACATTTTATTTTTTCTCTCTTGAAAACACATGGACAATTTTCATTGAAAGGTGGATACAGTACACAGAACCAAAGGACCGCATCTTTGGTAGGAATTTTTTACATTTTCAACAATTAAATCAACAAACAAACAAACATGAGAGACTACACAATGGATCACAATCACTCCTTGCATAACAACATTTTGAATGAATGACCTAAATGAACATCAATTTTGTTGAATTGGGAGTGTTCCATGTGCCCAAAACTGTCACGCATATCTTTAAAAAATTTAAAAACACAAAGTCAGGACTCAAACAAGGACGTATGTAGATTTTGGGTCTTGAACCGTGCCAAAGTAATGAAGTATTGCCAAATTAAGGAAATAGATGTTTATATAAGTTTTTTTTATTGTAATCTACATCAACATTTGAATGACTAATGTCATAATAATTTCCTAGTTGAAATCACGGAATTGCCATTCTTGAATTACGAATGTAGTCTACATAAGTACTGAGAGATTGTATTCTTGATTGCATCTCTGATTGTAAAAGTTCTTGTGTATGGTCTTCAATTGCCTTTTTTGCTTCACTTGCTTTTTCAGCACTCTCCTTGAACTCCCTAACTTTATCTTGGCAATTGGAAAGATGTTCTTCCGGTTCCCATGAAGCATAATCAAGTGGATATCCTGTCCATAGCACAAGATATTGAGTTTTCAATTTGTCAGCACCCTTGTCAACAACAATTTCTCTTACATCCATTATACGCTCCACTTCCCATTGATCCTTTTCTTCATCATATACGTCGTGAACACTAAGTCCATATGGAGTTTTCTCATTTGTCCCTGGATGTGGTGCAGCCCACAACTGTTGTGCCATTCTTGATAAATTTGCTTGGGTGATCTTTTCAATACGGACCTATTAAATTGATCTACTAGTAGTTCCTATCTACACTTTATTGAAAAAGCAAACAATTATTTTGTGCACAGAATGTGAACAATACTTTGTAATGAGCAATAGTAAACCCAAAACCAAACAATTATAATTATAATTGCATACAATGTATATGATCTTTGGTAATACTCAATAATGAGTCTAAGAGGTGTATATATAGTCCCTCTATCTTTTACTTTAACACATCTCAAAGTGAAAGAATCTCCCAAAGTAAAACAATCTTCAAAGGAAAAGATCAATTATTGAAAAAGGAAATTAATTTTACCAAAAAGAAGAAGCAATCTGAGACTTAAAAAAATCATTCCAATATTTAAATAAAATAAAATGACACAAAACTTTCACACATAAAAAAAAAGGAGTTAGGAAATTTGTCTCTTTAAACTAGTTGGTGCCACTTCAGCTACAGCTTTCAAATCACCCAAAAAACACTCTCTTCATGCCAGTCTCTGTCTGCCCTTAGCGCATTACATGTGAGTTATTTACTTGCTTTCTCCATCCATGACACTTTATCCATTGGTAATGGACTGGCCAATAAATTTTACACATGGGAATAAGAGTGATATAATATTATACTAAACTTGTAAACATAAATCTATTTAAAAGTGACTTTTAGTCATAAAACACTAGACTGATTTAACCTTTCCCTAGAACAAATACCCCTATACTATTGTTTCCTGGGTTTTGTGAGAGTGCAAAATCTAGTTCACATTTTGGCGCCGCTGCAGGGGAAAGGTCCTGGCTAACGGTGGCTGAAATGTAGAATAGATTAGGAATGATTTATTAAAACTTTGACTATGAAACACCTAGAGAACCAATTTGGAAAAATAGAATATGTATCTTTGCGGATAAATCCATTTTTAAAGAATGACATGTATTTTTTCTAAAATAGCACTCTTTCTTAAACCTTAGTCAATATATTAATAAAATTTTCTTTACAAAAAATACTTACAATAGTTTTGGAACAATTAGATAAAAACAAAAATATAACTAGAATACATATAGTATGTTTATAAGAAAAGATGGGATTGTGCGAGGAAATAAGTCAAGAGTTTATAGAACAAATGTTAGCGGAATTTTTTTCAAAAGTGAAAAATTTAGAGAAGCCTAAACTTACAATTTGTTACAATCGACTATTTTTACAAGCCTTAAATCCAACACCAAACTTAAATGCAATTCCAAAAATTAACCAAAACTTTATCAGTTTAAACTCCAGAAGGAATAGGACTCATACTACAACAAACATTCAAACACCTAGACAAAGAATTTGTTGCCATTTCTATGGTGAAATAGAACATATTAAAAGAACCTGTTCTAAGAAACAGATTTACGATAGTACAAAACAAAATCCTTCCCAATTTACCAAACCTATTCCAAAGCAAATTTCTTTTGACCAAGAATTTTTAGAAAGTGCTAGAGGTCTTACACAATTAAGAAATCCCGAAATAACCTTAGAAGAATTATTTAGAATAAGAACCATAGTTAATAATTTAATCTACTATTATCCAACTGAAAGTAAAATCCGTGGAAATAGTTCAAACATACATTGAAAATTTTAAAACGAATTCCAAATGAATCAAAATGGGTTATTTATTTCCATGGGAAGTTCCAGAGTTGTTAGAAGACTACTCCCTCCGTCCCAAAATTATCTTCCTGTTACACAAAACGTTATAGTTTAAGCTTGAAAAGAACCATTTTTGAAACTTTTTTTGACCTATGAATAGAGTTTGATGTCCTCCTATTGATCTGAAATTTTGGGTTTCAAATTAGTTTTCAAAGTGTGGTTTCAAAGTGCTTGAAAATTGAATTTTTGAGGCATTTTTGAAGAGCACCGGTGGCCACTCACTTGATAGCATGGGATTGGTTAGCATGCCCATGCTTTTGGACTATGTGCAAGTGTCACTGGCTCCCTTCCTCCTCCAACAAGAAGATCATTTTGGGACACTAAATAAAGGCCAATAGGAAGATCATTTTGGGACGAAGGGAGTACTAATCTGGACCTTGCCTTTTTATGACCCTTTATTGATTTTATA
The DNA here is from genome assembly GCA_951230915.1 of Antitrichia curtipendula. Lineage (NCBI taxonomy): Eukaryota > Viridiplantae > Streptophyta > Bryopsida > Hypnales > Leucodontaceae > Antitrichia > Antitrichia curtipendula. The sequence goes on from OX579635.1 coordinate 45,128,447, forward strand.
AAGGAGTCTATTTTGGACAAGGGTTTTACTTAAGTGGAAATTATATAAAAGACAAAGAACTAAAAAATTCTATTGACCTATTATCACTAGACTTAAAAAGAGTGATTTATAGCAAAATTTGGGATAATGAAAAACCGCACATTTGGACAGTAGTAAAAAAGGAAAAATTCCATTTAGCTTTCCACTTACACTATTTATTTGTCCAATACGGAAAATTAAAACATCTTGTGAAACCTAGGGTTCCAAGAGTTTATGCTAGTTGGACCGGACATCAAATAGATAGAAAATTTTATATTTTTATATATGGACTAGTCAATCCATCAAGGACACCTTTAATCCCATAATTTATGTGTAGTGAAAACAACATCCCTTGAGCCCTTCTTTTAGTCTAATTTGTCCTTAAAAACAATCCGATGGTAGAGCAAAGAACTAAATCCCATATCTATTGGTTAGGATTGAGTTCGCTATTATAAGAGTTTAGATCGTTGAAAGCTTATAACTTGGTAAGCAGTGGTAATCCACTACCTCAATTTCTTGAGATAACGGGTCAATAGTGTTTGTCAAGTTTTGTTTTAAAAATTTAGAAATTACCTTTTTTAAAATCTATCTATGGCCTCTCTGAATGTCTGGCCACCCCCCTGACCGTTTATTAAAGGAAGCCACACGTAAATTACAAAAGGATGGAAGATTTCTTGCAACCTATGTTAACCCTTGTTATTCACCACCGGGAAACCCACCAAGTCTCGAAGATTCAACAGTAATAAAATCACCTTTAAGAAAATTTCAACGCCTTGTTCAAAATACAACCCCAAATGATTCACTATGTGAAATAGGAGAATCGGATATTGATGTAGAGCTTAGTTCCATGATTATAATAGAACTACAAGAATCCACAAATAAAAACAAAGAAGAATTGGAAAACCCTTTTGTGGATACTGCTACATCTTTTGAAATAGGAGAATCTTCCGTTACTACAACAAAAGTGTCTAATAGCCCACAACGGCCCTTAACACCAATTGATTATTCTTTTTTGAAACCTAAAGCGCTTGATTTTGAAACAAATGCCGTAATCTCATAATACTTGAGAGAAACATGGAATCAACAAAGTTGTAGTATTGTTGAGAAGTTAGAAAATTATTTAACACCTATTAGAGAGCATAGCTTAGAAGCATCTTCTACATGTTCGGTTAACCAAGATCAATTTGAAATACGTCCACATTTAGAATTATCTATTGGACAGTTCTTAAATTTTGACTATGAGGAAAACATAAATCCTTATAGTTTTCAAGAAATACCCTTATTTCCAGATCAAAAGATAATTGATAGTGAACTACTCGAAGTACACACACCAAATTATGAGGACAATTTGTGGATAGAAAATTACACCATGACACAACCACGTCCATTAAATTTAGTCAACTTACCACAATATAATGGTCAAGTAGGCTCAGATCCTGACTACCATTTAAATCGTTTTAGCATAGTTTGTGCAGCTAATATGATTCTTGAGGCTACTTACCTCACTACCTTTCCTGCCACTTTGGTAGAAATTGCACAAGAATGGTATCAAACTAATGGTCCATTTAGAACATGGGATGCATTAAGAGATGTCTTCCAAACTAGATTTAGACCATTAGCCTTTAGGGAAAGTTTACAAGAAAGACTAAAGACTATAAGAATGGCAGTGGGAGAGAGTGTAAACAATTATTATGGTAGAATGGAGTACATTTTACAACGGTGGACAGGCCATGGGATTCCAGACCTTTATTTAACTAGAATTTTTGTGGGAGGATTATATCCCCCAAAATTCAAGATTGCAATAAAAGAAAAGAATCCTATTGATCTAGCTACTGCAGTACAATATGCTAAACAATATGAAGAAGCACAAATAGGGGAATAACAAATGGGTACTATTGATCCTAGTTTGTATCCATCTGATATGATGCATTTACAAATGGGGATGCAAGTGCCTATTTATTAACATCCCCAAGTGAAAAATTATACTACCCAACCTAAGCTAGTAGTACCAAAGGTACCTAAAAAAAAGATACAAAAACAGAATTAATTAATAAATTAGTAGAAGAAATGGATGATTTAAGGGTACAAATTACAAATGCACCAATAAAAAGGGGTAAGCCAACTAACTCTAGAACTAACGTTTGGTGTGCAAATTGCCAAGGGCATGGCCATTTGCCCTCCGAATGTCCGTCACCGGATATAAATCAAAGGCCACGTTGTAATTTTTGTGGAGGAAGTCATCCAACTGATAAATGATGGAATTTAGCATCCGTCAAAGAAAAGTTACAGGCTGTAAAACAAGTGTTGCAAATTGATGCTAATAAGCCATGGGTGAATAAAATCAAATGATAGCAAAAGACCTTTTAATAGATCTAATAATGGTCCACCTTATAAGGCTAATGATAATCGTCCCCGTTGAAGCGATTACTATAATGGGCCAACAATGTGGAATGGACCTCCATCTAATCCAAACACCCATCGCTATGGACCTCCTGAACGAGGAAAGCATTTGGTGTGTTATAGGTGTGGCGAATTAGGCCATTATGCCAATGAATGTCCCAATCCTAAGCAACAAGTGGGATACACTGTGGTGTGACAGATGCCGTCAAGAAGGTCATTTACCTGAAGATTGCACTGCCCCGTCTAGAAAGTTTCCACCATCTGAGAGAGATTACTCCAGAAATAAACAAGTTCAATTCCAAGAACCAGACAATTCTAGACCATCTAATCATGTTTCTCATATTATAATTGAAAAAAGACCTTATCCAGAAAACGTCTTTGTAGCCACAAGAGCTAAAAAGCCTAGACAAGTTTTACAAGAAACTCAAACTTTGAGTGACACTAGAAGTGAAAATGGAACCCCAAAGATACTAACAACAATGAATCCTATAGAAATAGAACCAATATTAGAAAAAAAAAAGTACAAATTGAAAACAAAATTATAGATCCAATACATCCCAACAAAGAAATGACTTGGAAGGAAAGACAAGAAAAATTGTCTAGTAAGCGATTACTAAGTCAAAGACTTGAACCATCAAAAATTATAAAACCTATAATACCATCTTCCCAATTACTAATTTTTATCAAATACTTGCAAAAGAGGGAATTCTAGATCTAATACTCATGGTTTACCAAAACGCAAAGCTCCACGAACCATGAAATTAATGGAGGGAATGGAACCTTATAATGTTTTGGCTAACCTTGATCAAATTCAACCTTTGATAAGTATGAAACAATTGTTAGCCATTTCATCCAAATGTAGAAGTCACCTAAGTACATCATTGGTAAGGAAAAGACCCAAAACTTTAGAAATACATGAAATTTCTAGAAGCCTTGGAGCTCCTACAGTAGATGTGATAATTGATGGATCCTTGATCCATAGAGTGCAAATTGATAGTGGATCTAGTGTTAATATCATGAATTTTGAAACTATGGAAGAATTAGAATTAAGTACTATGACCTCCACTCATATCATTTTGCGGATGGCAGATCAAAGTAGAGTCAAACCTTTGGGAATGCTAAACCAAATTGTAACAACAATTGGTGGGATAGACTACAAAGTAGATTACATAGTCTTTAAACTTACGGAATTGATATCTTCCTATCCCATACTATTGGGAAGACTGTAGTTGTATTCAGCCAAAGCCAAAGATGATTGGGGAAAAGGAACCTTAACCATTGGAAAAGGAAAGAACAAATATTTTCTACCCCTTTATCCACCATCATACCATGGCAAAACCCAGTTAGAAGATAGTGATATTACAACTGAAAACCAATCTGAGACTGAAAGTGAGAAAAATGATGAGGAACAAACTCAAAAAGTTAATAAAGAATTTTCCTATGAGAGTTTGGGATTTGGAGAATATTTCACTCCGCTTGCCCAAATTAATGATTCAGATGATGCTATTTTGGCATGGAAAAATTCTGAAGTTTTTAGTATAAGTACAGGAAAGAATTTAGACCTTCAACTTGAAATTCAATCTGACACTCAAGAAATGGAAGACATGCTAGCTTATAGTGAAACCACACCCTTTCAAAGGAAAATTTTCAAAGAATCCCTAAGTGAAAACCTGTACAAGATATGAATTTTGGAGGTGAAAAAGCCCCACAAATTATTAAAGTTTATTCTAAAATGACTAAAGTTGAATTCAAGTACTGGAAAGGGTTCTTTAAAATGCACAAAAGTTCCTTTGCTTGGACTTGTAGTGATTTGAAAGGTGTTCCACCAGACATTTGTGAACACAAAATAATCTTAGAACCAGATGCCAAACCTGTTAGACAAAGGCAATATAGAATGAATCCTAAATACTCACTTATGGTGAAAAAAAAATCGACAAGCTTTTAGCTTGTGGATTTATTTTTGAAGTACCATATAGCGAATGGATATCACCAATTGTTATAGTTCTTGAAAAGAATGGCAAAATCCATATATGCCAAGATTATAGGAAATTAAATAGTGTGACTAAGAAAGATCATTTTTCCTTACCTTTTACAGACACACTATTGGATGGTGTAACTGGATATGAATGATATTCTTTTATGGATGAGTTTTTAGGTTATAACCAAATTCAAATTATAGAAATTTATAGACTACTAACTGCCTTTACAACCGATTGGGGCATTTTTGCTCACACTAAGATGCCATTTGGCTTGTGTAATGCACCCGCCACATTTCAACAATTGATGACAATTGCATTTCAGATTTTATTAAGGAAGTTTATAGAAATCTTCCTAGACGACTTTTGTGTTTATAGCACAAAAAAAAAATGCGGAATGTTTAGAAAAATGCTTTGTCCAATGTGAAAAATATAGAATATCTATAAATGCTACAAAATCCCAATTTGCCGTACATTTTGGCAAATTAGTTGGCCATATTGTTTCTAGCCAAGGAATGGCCACTGACCCAGATAAAGTTGCAATAATAGTACAATTACCTCAACCTAATAGTGTCACAGAAGTTAGAGCTTTTTTAGGGCATGTTGGTTACTATAGGCGTCATATTTACAAATATGCCAACATAGTTGTTCCTTTGACAGAACTAACTAAGAAGTCAGAAAATGCACCTATTTGGAGAGAAGCCTGTACAAAGGCTTTTGAAACCTTAAAACACAAATTAACTACATCATTGGTCTTAATTCCACCTAATTGGGATAAAGACTTTGAAGTCTATGTAGATGCCTCTAATGTTGCGATAGGTAGTGTATTAAGTCAAAAGGATGAAAAAGGTCATGATAGATCAATTTACTTTGTAAGTAGGCAATTAGCGGTTGCAGAAAAGAATTATACTGTTACAAAAAGAGAAGCCTTAGGAATGATATTTTCAGTCCAAAAGTTTAGACACTATTTGTTGGGTTATAAATTCAACTTCCATGTTGATCATGATGTTTTAAAATACATGATAAATAAACCACAATTAAGTAGAAGAATAGCAAGATGGATCTTGCTACTTCAAGAGTTTAATTTCACGATTCAAGTTAGATCAGGAAAGAGTCATATAAATGTTGACCACCTTTCACAAATAAACCAAGAAGTAGGGAGTGAATCCATTAATGATAACTTCCCTGATGCAGATTTGTTTCAAGTAGATATTATTCCAATAGAATATGTTGACATTATTCACTACCTTTCAACGGGACAATTTTCCCTTGAATACACGAAAAAACAAAAGAAAATGTTAGTGTATAAAAGTAATCTTTATACTCTACTTACTGGAACACTTTATAAAAAAGATAAAGATGAAATTTTAAGACGATGTATCAATCCTAGTGAGATTCCTATCATCCTTCACGGATGTCACAGTGATGCATGTAGTGGACACTTTGCGGGATTAGTAACTGCTCAAAAAGCATTACAATCAGGCTATTGGTGGCCCACTATGTTTGCCGATGCCGCAACATTTGTAAAAAAATGTGATCCCTGCCAAAGAATAGGAAAACCTACTCCAACATCTTCTATGCCTTTAACACCTATTTTAGCCCAAATTCCCTTTGAGAAATGGGGCATAGATTTTATAGGACTAATCAGTCCACCAAGTCGAGATGGAAGAAAAAGATACATTTTAGTTGCAACCAAATATGTAACCAAATGGGCTGAAGCCTTAGCCACAAGAAATGATGATGCCAACATGGTGGCTAAATTTGTGTATGAAAATATTATTATAAGATTTGGTTGTCCCAAAGAATTGGTTAGTGATAAAGGAACCCATTTTGTCAATGACACTATCACCAAATTGACAGAAAAATACTTTATAAAACATAGAAAGACTAGTCCCTATCATCCTAGAGCAAATGGGCAAACGGAAAAGATTCATGGGATTTTATGTAAAATAATAACCAAAATTGTCCAAGGTTCAAACATAGACTGGGATGCTAGAGTGTTTAATGCTTTGTGGGCTTATAGGATAGCCTATAAAGTTACCACTAAAAGCATCCCTTTCCAATTAGTCTATGGACAAGAAGCTATCTTATCCATAGAACTGGAAGTCCAATCTTTACGAATAGCAATTGAACATAGATTAGGGGATGAAGAATCTTTAATGGAAAGATATGCCATGTTTGAAAAAATTGGATGAAACTAGAAGACAAGCCTATCTTAACCCCTTAGCAATGCAAAACCATAGAAAAAGCTATTATGATGGTTTGCTATTACATAGTCTTTAACTCTTACCCTAATGGGTCAATTGAATTAAAAGATTTTGAAGAAAAAATCCATCCAACCCGTTACAATGGATATTGACTTAAACCCTACATAACTTGAGGGCAAGTTATGTCTAAGTAGGGGGCAGGCTTATAAATAAATAAAACTTAATAATAAAATTTAAAAAAAAATTAATAATAAAAATTAATAAATAAATAATCTCATTTAAAATAATAATTAAATAATTAAATAAAATTAATAATAATAATAATAAATAAGTTTGCACAATTGCATGTATAGATTAGAAGGTCAAGTGAAAAATTGTCAAAACCTAGTCATTGTTTTGTATACTGGAGTTGAAAATATGTCTGACAAGTTCATATATTATCTTGTATCCATTGTCAGGGTTGATCATCATCTCTCGTTGCATTGCATACTGCAATCTAAGAGGGAGCATTTTGAGTTGTTGAGACGACGCAGAGGTTCTAGTCATCTAGAGCATTCATGTATAGTTCATCTCAATTGAAGCAATAGACTTTTTCTAGTCTTATTATACTAAATATTGTCTAATCACTGTTGTCATGATAAGTGGTAAAAGACAAACAAAATTCCAGAGAGAATTAAATGATTAAGTATTAAAAATAATCTCTAAGTAAGTTTTTAAGTAAATTAAGAGAGAATATAATAAACGTTGACAGAAATCTTCAAATAAAAGTATATTACTTCTCATTTTTAACCAGTTGTCAAAAACATTTGCCAAGAGAAAAAGAAAGAACTAATTGCCACAAACTTAAGTCTAAGAGTGAAATCTTGTAAGCATGAAAGAACATGATAAGATAAAGATTGACCTCTGTGTTAGCCATAAATTGAAAGTTTAATTGCTCATATACCAAAAGAAAAGTATCATACTTGAGTTGGTCAATTCAAAACCACTTCATAAGGAAAAGATGACGAGATAATATGATAAAATTGAGTGTATTTCTATTCTCAATGAGTGTAAAAGAAAAACAATACCAAGAGTGTAAAGAAAAAGAAATTGTGATTTAAAAGTGTTCTTTATAAATACTGAGATTAATTAAGTGAATGAGATAATGAATGAATAAACTCATTGAGAGAAAATGAGAGTTAAAGCAAGGTGACTTGTAAGAAAAACAATTCCCTAGTGAAAAATAGAATAATCTCTTCTTTCTAAGTGTCTATTCTTGGAAAACATGATAAATAATAACTTCTCTAAGTCTATGTATTTGTCTAAGTATTACAGTATTACACAATGAGTTAAACTCTAGATTATGTCGATTTTTATAGTTCTGTATTTTTCCATATTTTAAACAGCTTCCCAAAAAAGGTGTCTACTGTTGAGTTGATCATTGAGGCGTGAATTGAAGCAAAATAAAGCCCAGTAATCAGGTAAGATTGCAGATATAGACATAAGTTGGAAGTGTAATAAACCTGTTTGTTGAGAATATTGAAGGAACAGTGAAAAAGTGAGTAATCTTATTGTGAGTAGTGAGGATTGACTAAATATAAGATAAAAGAATAAAACATATTGAGAGAAAATGTGTAAAAAGAGAAAATGAGCGTAGTGGTAAGTTGGAGAATCTGCTAGTCTATTCAATGATAAGGAATTGAAGCACTAAAGGAAGAAAGAAAAGAAAGACAACAGATTTGGGAAGAAGAAATGCCTTAATTTTGAAAACCCCTTAGTCTGTGTGTCGAGTCTAACAACCAAACTTCTACAGATCATCGAGAGAGATTCACCAGATGGAAAAGAAAAAGCAATGCAAGGTGATGTCAGTACCACTGCCGGAATTCCCATCCACATTTATAGGAGAATTTGATGAAAATCAAATTAAACTATTAAAGAAAGCAGGAATATGGGAGTATCTACAGTTTGTATGGCCTCCCCCAGATATGCAGTTGGATACCGACTTTGTTATAACCAACAATTACGGGCAAATGAAAGAAGTGATACTCCAAGGCAGAACAATAAAACTCACACCAAAAGGCCTAGCTGAAATCCTACATATGCCATTAAAGGGAGACCGATGCATATTATTTGAGCATCTCACCATTGAAAAAAAGATTGAAGTATTTAAAGAAAATCTAACTAAAGCCAAAGTAGCTGATGGATGGGACCTCATTTATATTCCAGATCAGCCTTTATCAGTATTTATGATTTTTATCAATTAATACTTTTTCTGGGCTCCTCAATTTATGATTGCAACGGATGAAGTAATACATGTCGGACTTAAGGCAGGGAAAGGAGGAAGAATTGATTGGACATATATAGCCTATGACTATATGCTACGAGATATGGCTGCCAAGTAAAATCGGAAATCCATTTTTCTAATATCAGCCCATCTTATTTCAGCATTTTTTCAATATAGTTTCAATTATTTGCCAGAGGTGGAAAAAAACAAGCCATTATTGGAAATTCAAACAATTGATACTATTTCAACACCAATCCCAGAGAATATAAAAGAGAAAGGACCATCTATATCAGGTTCAATACCAAATGAATCTCATTTCGAGACTAATGAGGGAGAATCCAGTTCACATGTTGAGTTACTCCAGGTTCTCAAAGAATATCAGGAAAATCAAAGACTTCTAAATTTGGAGATAGACACTTATAAAACTAAAGAGATTGCGTGGCAAGACCAAGTACGGAAACTAGAAGTTTCAAGAATCAAATTACAAGATATGTATCGAGAAAATGATCTTTTTCTAAAAGCAAAAACACAAGAATGTCGAGCTTTGAAATTGGAGAATGAAGAGCTTCAAAACCAAAAGAATAAAACAGACCAACTTTGCCAACTCTTGGAGTCACAAGCAGACGAAATGCAAGATGAGATTACAAACCTTAAGTGTCAACTGGAAGAAGTTAAAAGTCCACCTAAAATTCAAGAGCCAGAGATACTCAATACTACACCAAGATTAAAAGAGCTAGAGCAAACTATACGATTATTGGTAAGTACCAATGATGAGCTGCATCAAGAGTTGGACACTGTAGTGTACTTGGTTGGTAGAATCCAACAGTGCATGTGGCAACACCAACAAGATTCAATTCCTACCTTTTCTCTATTTTGAGCTTATAAGTTGCAGTGCAATATATGCCTGAGTATACACTTTTGAAAAGGGTCAAAAGATATCAGAGGACCAATTTGAGGAAGCATGGGAGACTGCAGCCAAGTTTGACAACATGCAGAAACTTCTTTGTGAGATGATCATGCAAGGTGATCTCATTTTGACCCATTGGTCAGCCTTTTTCTACCCTATTGTTGATTTGGGAGCAAGAGCATTATTAAATTATGTAAATCTGGAAAAATAATTGAGTCAACGTTGGCGTGAAGATATGTTGAATATACCAAAGAGGAAGGTTCGAATTACAGACCAACGTATTCAAATCAATTCAGATTTCTTGGTGGAAAGAGAAACCAGAAATAAGTGGAAGTTAGAATTGATGCAATTACGAGAGCATATGAGGAACCAAGGTGATATCATTTCCTTATTAACTGCAGTGACTAATTGTGAAGCTGTTGCACAAAGAGATGAGATGACTACTAGTCATTATATATACAATCTTCAAAACGGGTATATCAGACTATCCAAAACCTTGGATGCCCTTGGAAAAGAAAATTTGCTTATATGTAATGTCCAAGAAGCCTCTGTGTTTGGATTACCGCCTACTACTTATGAGCCTCCAACTTGGATTACATTAAAGACTCCAATTCAATAATCGCCACTTACTTGCCACTTTCTTGGTCGATACTATCACATGTTTGATAATACCTCTATTGAAAGACCAGTTCCTTCTTAGAAAGCCCTGGAATGGCTTGTTGAAGACTATGGCTTATCAGTCACTGAAACAGTTCCCTATGATAAAGTGTATGAGCACAAGTCTTCCGGATGGCAAGAAAACCCGCCAATAGCAATGATAACTAATAACCATTTTTGTCCATGTAAAAGGCGTTACAAAATAGAACCCTTATGCTACAATTGATTCAGTAGAATACAATTGGCCATATATTCCAAGATCATTTGAGACTCTGGCATTGTGTGTTGAAGCCTATAGAGCGTTTCACGTGGAGCATATCACACACACTGATCCATTATGTTTTCAAGCAGCTGTATTCTGTGACTTTCTCAGGATGATATGTGAAAATCACCATGTTATTATAAATGTCAATAAATTTGACAAGTTTCGACCTGAATTCCATATAGTGGTGAAATTGCAGTACAAGAATGCCCGTTGGCATTGAGTATTGGAGATCATGTGTCTCACACATTTTTTGTGGGGCCCACACTTGTGCTTCATCAATGAGTTTGGGATATCTTGTCACGACCATATGACAAAGTGGTTACTATCCCAATGCACCAACAACCCAAGATTGCTAGAACATGACGATGTGGTCAACAAGGCAGTAGCCAAGGCATACACAAAGAGAATTTGCCAACAAGATAATAACAAGAACAAACAACCTAAGTACTATTGACGAGGACGTCAATAGGCTAAGTAGGGGGCTACGTAGAAAGAGAAAATTTATAAAAAAAAAATTAGACTATTTTAGCCTATTAGGGGCCCCTTAGTAAAAAATGTAAAAGTTAATTTAAAATTAAAGTTAAATTGCATTTTTAAGTGTGAATAGGACTACTAACATAGGATGGATGAAAAAATAAAATAAAATAAAATAAAAATATACATGGATGAATGAGGTGTGACTTAGGTCACACCCCTTCACTATCACATCGGTTCACTTCTTTTTTTAAACTATAAAAAGATGGAAACTAAAATAATCAATGGCAAATGTAAGCCCCAATTATATTGAAATATATATATCTATTCTTGTGATTATTATTCTTATCTGTTGAATTGTATTCGTTATTATTATATGTGTGAGAAATTAGTGTTTGTATGTTTTTATATTGGAGTCTATACTGTATTGCGATTTTAGGATCAATGCTCACTAGTCCTTGTTCAAATCCCATCTCGCAACTCCAGGGTCGCTCTATCACTTGCTCAACGATCTCCGTGCAATTTCGGTTTTCCCAGCTCCGACCAGAGTTTCTCCAGCGTCCAAATCAATTCGCAATTCCTCAATCGCAATACATGTAGTGAAAATTGATCCTTGGTCACCTCGCAGACATGAGAAATGAAGCAATCAATCTCTGATTTGCAATTAGTGTAGTGTTGGAATGAACCTTCTCCGTGAATCCTCAGTCGAAATTTGAAAATCAAAAACTTCTGAGCAATAGTTTGGGATTGGAGTGTTGCGGCGACAAGGATTCACTGGAATCGGACCCCCATTTGCAAGATAATCAAAAGTTGAATTTGGAAATCTAAACAACTTGAGGTACGCTTGATCAAATTGAAATTTGAAAGCAAAATCAGCGATTTAACGTCAAGCTGTGGCAGAGTGTTGCTCAAATCAAAGGAGAACATCTGGAATTGAAATCCAAAATTGAAATCATGAATCGTTAAAATTCTTCTAATACAGATCGCTTGTGAGTGAATGATTGATTGTGTAAGTCATTGCAAGAATCGAATTTGAGAAACTCAACATTTAGATTGTGAATCGGAATCACACGGTGTCGGGTGTGGTGCCTGTGGTTTTGATTCTCTTGCTTGGAAGCAACTCGAAATTCCAAATTAGGGTTTTGGCGCACCTTCCACGGCAACAAATTTCTTAAAATGTTCCACCATTTGGGTCTCTGAGTTTCTGTGGTGGATCTCCTTGACGAGGCAAATGAGAATCTGAAAAAATCAAAACGAATTCAAGAAAAAAAAGAACCAAGGAACCTGCAATCGGAACTCAGCACAAGAATTGTGAAGTCCACGGGCACAGGGTTTGGCGGACTACGGGCTCCGATTAGGGATTTGACTGCACGGTCTTAGGACCAAATCGCTCGGTCAAAGGAACCAGACCTCAGAGCATCTCCACCCGGCTGCCAAATTGGATGACTAGTGCATCGTGGCTGGCAAAACTGCCCCACCCGCCTGGCAAACCGGATGGCTGGTTAAGCGGGCGGGCCTCCGAGGCGCCTCCGGCTTGCAAATGGGGGTCGTTTTGCCAGCCACGACCCGGCCTGCAAAACCAGAAAGGACAAACTCATCGCAACACACGGCGGTTCTTTGCACCAATCGCGAGGCACCTCCTCGCATCTGATATTTTACTGCCGTTCCATTTACCACCTCTTTCCCTCTCGCTGGCAAGACGAGGTATTCGAAGCTCTCACATTTAGTTTGCAAACTGAGTCAGTTTGTTAATTCATTTAGTTAAGGTTAATTAGGTGCATTTGTTTCAGAGCTTGCAGATTTTTGTATAGTTAACTTCGTGAGAACAAGAATCGGCAAAGGAGCAAGCTTGTTCTCGTACTCCGAAGGTCGTAATTCAATTTACCTAAAGAGAAATGAACTGAAAGCAGAGAATTGGATCGGACTGATTACTTCCACCCGGAACAAGGCCTTTTGTAGTTGAATACAGGTTACTGTAGCCAGGATCGACAGAATACTGCGAGATGCACTATTTGTTTCACATTAGAGGTTTAAATTAGTATATAATTTATTTTGAATGACTGCTGAAAAATTAAAGAAGTGGAAATCTTCTTTGTCCGTAAGTTATTAAAGATTCACAAACAAATTCTAGTTTAGTAAGAAGGGGCATGAAAAAATTATGCGTTTTGCAGAAAATGAAATTAGGAGCCAGTGTGGAATTGCAGTGTCGTTGTCATTGTGATTTTGCAGATTTGAAAATGGTCACATTGATGACGACATTGTGAAATTTTTAATGTGACAAATTTTTCACACATTGAAAATTATTCACATATTCACACTTGAATCATTGAAAATTTTGCACATTTGAAACTTGTGTGCCTCTATCACGGCATTTGCATTTTCACACTTGAATCATCGGTGATTAATCATTAGGTTAATTCCCCTCTTTCATATATTGATCCAACTCTTTGGATTTGTATTGCAGTCAATGCTTGAGCAGAAGAGGATGAAGGATGAAGCACGTGCTATTGAGCATAGGAAACGTGAGGAGGCAATGGCCGAGCACTCTGTCCGCGTTGCTGAGGTATGCCTCATTTCGACTATTTTGCATATTTTAGCATTGTTTGGAGCGAGCTATTTCTTTTATTACTTGCCATGCTATAACTATAGATCGTTATTCTGAATTTGCTTAATTTATTCTGAGGTTGTATAAAAAATTTCAGAAATTTCACCGCGTGGATTGCAAGATAATAGCGTTTGCATTGACAAAGATCTTTTTTTGGTCCCTACAAGGCAGCTGCACTTCACAAGGTCACATTGGTATGAAAAAATGTCCAAAACGGTGGTTACTCTTTGGATTCATTCATCAAAGCAAGTTGTCTACATGCTTGAAAATTTTCGGATCATTTGGAATTGTAAAACATATAGGAGAAATTAAGGGGAGAAAGAGGTAAAGAATGATTGATTCAAAACACTAAACTATTAGGAATTTAAATATGGAATTGAAAAAAGCCAATCCCAACCATTGTAATTTTATAATAAACAATCTTCACACAATTTTATTTTATTTTTTCAAAGACATTGAAAATTGATTTACATAAAGGACTTTGAAGTTTATCTTAGAGTAGACAATCCATAACTACCCTCAAACTAAAACTCCTCATAACTTTCATTTCATTTATCAAAATTGAATGATTCAAAGCTTCCCACGTATATAAAAATATAAAGAACCAATTTCAAATTTTTATATTAAAAAAGAGTGATTTTTAAATATGTTCCTTCAACTCCTAAACTCACTCAACCTTTAATGGCATTCCGTCACATACACACCTCAAACACTTCAAACAATAGACTTGGTGCACATGGGAATAAATGGACATATTCAATAAAGTAGAGAGTTCCACATTTTCAATATTTTTGAATATTTTTGTAAGAAATGGGTGTTGATTGTTTATCACAACATTCCAATCATTTGGATTGGAATTTTTCAATTCCATAAATAATTTATTAACATTTTGGTGTTTTGAATCATTTTATACTTCTTTTTGCTTACTATTTTTTTCCTATATCATCTAAAACTCCAAATGATCTGAAATTCTTCAAGCATGTAGCCAACTTGACTTGCAAAATGAGTCCAAAGAGTAACCAACATTTTGAACATTTTTTTAATATAAGTATGACCTTCTAAAGTGCAGCTGCCCGTTTTTTTGTTGGGTCAAAAGAAGGATTTTTGTCATTACAAACACTAATATCTTGCAATCTAAAAGGTAGATAATTCTAAAAAGAATTCTACATCTTTTCAAACCATTTGACTACAAAATCCTATGGCTACATGTGTCCAAAAATGATTTATTTCAAAATTTGG